>CM067373.1:155502538-155682538 GCA_034401795.1 Chaetoderma sp. LZ-2023a
ATGAGCTTCATTGAGTCAAATAGTTCTCAAAATATCAGATATGTGTTATTTTGTTTTGTAGCGGATAACATCCCTACTTGGTTTATGGAAACCGATTATGTGACTTATGCTGTGCAATACGGATGTGTAAATATCAATCCCGGTGACGGCACGTGTCTGGAGAACACTGCTAAACTCTGGACTCGTCGCGGATTCCTGACAGCTGAGGAGGAACAGGATAAGATCGATCCGGTACTGGACCGATTGTGCCTTTCCAGGGATATGTTTGTGGAAACGAAACATGATAACCGTAAGCATTATTCATCGCAATAATTGCATCGATACTAAAGGACATGACAAAAATGCTCTTAACGAATTAAACCGTCGCCCTCCCGTTGTTACCACCTCGAACAAATTCTTCATGTTTTCGGATTTTTTCGGACCATGATCAAAGTTGTGAAATTCTTGTGTACGGTGACATCCTTTCTCCTGCTAAGATTTAACTCGAATCGGACAAGCAGTTTCCGAGATATCCACAGACCCTGAGATTGATCCGATCCACTTCCAGGTTCTTTGTCTCACGATTAGAGCCAAAGTCAGAAAAACCTTTCGCACCGTAAGAACGATTGTTGTGTTAGAATTTGCGCCAAATCTGATCAGCAGTTTTTAGGTACATCGCCTGACACTCAAACACACAGTCATACAGGCGGGCAGGTGAGCGAGCAGGTGTGGCTGGCCGACGGGCAGACATACATATATAGTCAGCAATGGCTGCGGACAGGCAGGCAGGCGCATAGATAGAGGCACCGGCCTCTATTTAAAATTATTCAACATAATATTCCTGAAATCAAAGGAATTTGTCATGTTTGGCATGTAAATGTTATTTTCATAAAGTTATGGTGGATATATGCTGTTTTGTTTGCAGCGTGTCCGTACCCAATGGTTCTAACTGGGACAGCGCAGTCACTGCGTGAGTAAATTCTTAAATATATCAATATAATATGTATAAATCTGTAATGACTGGACTGGATTATAAAGGTAACATGCCAATAATGTTTATACCTTAGAATAATTCAGTTTTTAGTCGTCAACACAAGGTTTGCTCAATAAATGTCTAATTGCCCGCCAATAGAAGGCACTCTTTCTGTACATTTATCACGGAATTTACAAATGTAGCTTTGTTTTCGCCTTCAAATATGGATTTCTCATGCCCGATACGGACGTCTTTTTGCTGGCTTGACCATTATTGGTGTAATGGCCAAGACACTCGCAATCCTTTGGTTTTGTCAATTTCCATTGGCTGATCAAGAGATGACTACTTTTGTACAATTAACTTCGGAATGACTGGTTCGTTCCAGTGGTAAATTTTCAAAATAGTCTTTACTTGACCTACGATTTCCAGAAAACTATACAGGTAAGCTGTTGAATATATTGAAACTAATTTAACTGAGCGCTGTTTGCTGCCTATAGCAGCAACAGCGCCCAGTTAAATTGGTTTCAAAATATCCAACAGCATGTTTCTTAAATAGCAGACATCCAATTCGTCAGCAACGCTTAGTCCGTAATCAATTAAGCGTACATGACGAATTTAGCTACGCCATTCATGAAGCAACTGATAATGACATCCGCTCGCTAACACGTGCCGTTGCTGATTAAAACGTCACATTGTAGATATGGGAGTGTCTTGTGGGAAGTCATGACCCCACTGGACGTCCTATATGTGCGAGTAAGTCCCGAGTGAAATTCATGTTTGAATACCAGGTGAGCTAATAGACTATGTCACCATGTATATTTAGACGTCAAGCAGTGTCGCGGAAACGAGGCGATCACAATCTATATTTAGATGCATTACCAGTAGGTTATTGTTAGCATCTTATTATTTGGATATGTATTATCAGCACTGGATGACTGGCAGTGGTTACGTCAGCTACTGCGCAGTTACAGTTTCGCAGAAACTGAATCGAGTATGAGTCAGAGTGGTTAGCACCTGGTGGCAATAAATCAAGGGATTAGATATGACAGACGGACTTAGTTAGTTACGTAAGCGGTCTGTGTTCTCCCGGAAGCGTGTGACAAGATAAGCCGAATATAATCCGGCTATGATGGATGGTATCTCGTGTGCCAATTAACTCTAGCATTCTACAGGTTGTCGGCTAATAAGCAATGAACCGGACATGGACATTGTAGCGTCCTGTAGGCATTAGGTGCACAATGGAAAGTTATTATCAAAAACATATCAATCGTAGAGGCGTGCTAATCCACCGGTAATCCTTGTTATCAAACAAGCATCCGTCATTCTTGGCAGGTCATTCGTCAGACCTGACATGTTGATCCAACAGGAATCCGAAATAGAGTTAGTGAGATGACAGATCACATCACTCCAGAACCAGCCAAACCGCAGGTGCTAGGTAAAAGTCACCCTCCCTAGCCGGGAGGGTCGGAGTGTTGATTGGTCAGATTGATGTCATAATCCAATGAGAATAGGATTAATCTCCGGCGGTGTGAAACCAAGATGGAGGTAGAATCGAAACTGAGAGTGGTATATAAAGGGCACTTTGCCTTTTATCGTGAGTCTTTTTGAGTTGGTTTTTGAGCTTCTTGGTCCGTGGCTCGAAGAGAGAAAGCTCTTGCTGAATGGCTTTAAGTAGACAAGAGCTGGTTAAAGTTTGAATAGCATAGCAGACCAGAACCGCTAGGGGTAATGCTAGTTCGTATAGGAAAGATTAGGACACATTGATTTTATTTATCTATTCGTTGTAAATACGTAAACTGGTAACAGTAAAAGTTACCGCTTTGTAGGTCTTATTGTACAGTTAATTTTAGCCAATAAAACGATCACCTTGTGGTGTAAAGCAAGGCAAAAGTTTGGCAGACTTAGTTGTTGCTCTGGAGAACACGGAAGACCACCGTGTCGAACCGATCATCCTGAAACGAGAAGTCAGATCAGGCCCAGGCACTAATATAAATATCGTCAGGTCACTATACCTACGAGGCGAGCTAGTGTCGCGCTCCATCCTCATCGATAGAACTGGTTGTCGCAGCAGCCAAATATACAGGGTTGTATCGAAGAGGGAGGAGCCTACGAGTAAGTGAGTGAAGAGGATCGGGAAATCTTCAATATGATTGATCGATAAACAGGATTCCTTTATTGGCACATGACATTTATCATTACGCATTACACATCTCGTTGTTGAACATAGTCTCTGGATGCAGGCTTGGTTTCCCACACGATTCTTAATTGAATTTCCAGTTTTCTGCAAATTGAGATTCATGGAGTGCATGGATCAATCGATCCCAACTCAGGCAACATCGTGGATGGATCTTAGCTAGAGATGGACAGGGTGGAAATGGATCCCTACATTGGCCATTCCCATATACGAAGAGAAGTTAACTTTAGTATTCTTCAGTCAAATTAGCTTCAGAATAGTCAACAGTTATTAAATTGATATATCAATAATATACAATTCGTACACACGAATGTGGTATAAGGAGAATTGAGCATTTTCTCCAGTTATGGTGAGGAAGAGTGTGTGTGTGTGTGTGTGTGTGTGTGTGTGTGTGTGTGTGTGTGTGTGTGTGTGTGTGTGTGTGTGTGTGTGTGTGTGTGTGTGTGTGTCTGTGTGTGTGTGTGTGTGTGTGTGTGTGTGTGTGTGTGTGTGTGTGTGTGTGTGTGTCTGTGTGTCTGTGTGTGTGTGTGTGTGTGTGTGTGTGTGTCTGTGTCTGTGTCTGTGTGTGTGTGTGTGTGTGAGAGAGAAAGAGTGAGAGAGGGGTGGGGGTGGGGGGGGGGGGTGGCAGACAATAATTAAATCGATCTATCCGTTTTAAGTCCCATTGTCAGCGGAACGACACAAGGTCGTGATGTTGCTCTGCAGACGGAGTTAGTTCAATGGCACTATAGCAGTTTTGGGCATCATGTTTTGTCAAGATGTAATAATGCGTTATGAGTCGCTATGAGTCTCCAAAAGGGGCAAGCCCTTTACACTTCTTACCACCCGGGCTTCTTCTTTCAACCCCTCTAAAAAAACTCCATTTAAACCAACTCCAATCAGAATACCATTTCTATTATGTTTATATACGAGCCATACGATAGGTTTCTTACTAATAAGTGATTCAATGGAAAACATATAATCTTAAATTTAAATATAATTCTTAATCGAGCCTATGTGATCGATTTCGTCTAACTTGTAAAAATTAGTTAAATGTATACTTAAATTCTTCAAACCTTTGAAACGTGTTTCTATTGTATTTTAGGCCGTGTTCGCACGGGCGACTTAACTGGCGTAACGCAATACTGATATATGGCGTTATTCCTCATTAAGTCTCTCGTGAGAACACGGCCCTATATATAGTTATGCGTCCAGGCTTTATTACGCTATCAGAATATTCTTCTATATTTTCAGATCCTGGGATCAGCTTTGGGCTTTTCATGTCGATGGTGATAATCTTGAATGAGATGTTCAGAAATGTGTAACATGCATTGGGTCTATGTTAAATATTCAATAATAATAATAATAATAATAAAAATTATTATTATTTTTATTATTATTATTATTATTATTATTATTATTATTATTAACTCCATATAATACATGCTTAGAATTAATAGTTACAATATTAACCATATGTAATTCGATCTAAAGTTAAATAAATATTCAATCAGTATTAATAAATTTCAACGTAGATTTATCATTTAATTTGTATATTATTCAAGAAATTGTAATATTTGATTTAAGTATATCATCTACATACAGTAGGCGACGATATATATAATATATAATATATATATTTATTCCAGTGTATTATTGCGTTGTTAAACAGAACTAACAACAACATCACCTTGTTGTAAATATATATAATGTGTGTGAATGTAAAATTATTACAAAATCAATAATCGTACACAAGGGGTACAAAATCAATAATCGTACACAAGGGGCGTGTGTTTTATAAATAAATAACTGTATTATTTATTTAGATTATTTATTTAAATCATGTTATATCTACATTTTGCATTGTTTTATTTTACTCACCTAGTATGCTAGCTTATCTTATGTCACTTCCCTGATAACGCAGCTTACTGGGCCGATGCTGGGCCGATACCGGGCCGATACTGAAAGTATCGACCCGGTATCGGCCCAGCATCGGCCCAGTAAGCTGCGTTATCTGGGTTGTTACGCGTTCACTGTTCATCGCCCATCACCCATTGTCTGCCGCCTGCTACTAATGGGCCATTATTATTAAGTTAGCGGGCGTTATCGCACAGCGACTTGATGACGTTAAACCTTTCCAGTTTATCCCTCCGCGATATGAAGTCATAATCAACTACGCGACGTGGATGATGACGTCATAATCAATTACAGCATGAATGACTCGAGTTAGTCCGTCTTAAACCCTTAATAGTCTGACACGGAGTACGAATTGTATGTCTTTACAATTTAATAAACATGCTGTTGAATAATGTGAAACTAATTTAACTGGGCGCTGTTGCTGCCATTGGCATGTTTCCAAATTTCTAACAGCTTAACTGTAAGTTTTCTGAAAATTGATAGTCAGGGAGTTCATGGATCAATCGATTCCAACGCGGGCGAAGCGTGAGTGGAGCTTATCTAGAGTGGGCGTGGCATAATTAAAACCGGATTCCTCATTTAATGAGTGCATGACGTCAAATGAAGGTAATAGCGAAACTGCGGGCTCACATCTCCGTGATGGCGACGCTATGACTTCCACGCCTGGCGTTAATACTCAATAACCGCCCTCCAATGACGTCACGCGTAGCGTGGCCGTGAAAACAAACAGCTGATTCATGTGTCCAATGAGAATATTAATTATACGAGTGTTTTGCACCGGCTTATGTCATACTATAGTCATCAACATGGTGTACATTTCATCACGACGCTAGAATATTGATCTGCAAACAATCGGTCGTCTTTCAGCGTGATGAGCTGTCAAATACTAAAATCAACACATCGCTATGAAATGGATTACCCATAAAATTAATTATAGTAGAATGGCTTATCTAATTTAGAGAATACATTCAACGCAAGGCTGGCAACACTTTATTGAATATATAGCAATTACACATTTTTTTAAACCGTTTAATTAATGTATCTGGCAATCTTAACTCGAAGACGACAGGGAAATGCTACAGTAATACATGGCTAAACCTGCGCCCCCCCACCCAGTAGGTTAATAATAATAATAATAATAATAATAATAATAATAATAATAATAATAATAATAATAATAATAATACAGTTGTTTTGTTTGATAACGGTCGCTTGAGCCCCTTCTTGTGTGATTTAAGCCGTTCATTTTCGCGCGGGCTACAAAATGAAAATGTAGAGCTTCAATTAATATCTACCGGGTTTGATTCCGCCAGAATATTGCGTAAGTCACAATTTGACCTCAATATTACACACTAACGATCAATAATATTGTCAATTTTCATAATTGACAATATTATTGTCAATTATATTGATCGTGTAAGGGCCGCTAACACAAGTCGGGCCTCAAACGATCAATAAAATTATTGTTATATTAGTTCAAAATACCATGTATTGATGAAGTATGCTATGAGTATCTATTAGAGGGGCACACATATTCGAATACCAGAATTATCGCTCTTATTATATTATCAAAAATATTGAAACATACATTTGTGTCACGCTTAGCTCTCTGTCAGTTAATGAAAGATTCCAGTTTATCTATCAATCATATGACGTCATAATAAACTATGTAATGTGTAGGTCAACGTCATAATTAATTACGTCAGGAATGCTAAATTCGTCACGAACGCTTAATTGGTGACGGACTAAGCGTTGATGTACGAATTGTATGGCTTTGCTATTTAATAAACATGCTGTTGAATACTTTGATAGGCATAGACAGCACCATCACACAGTCATATTAGTTTCAAAATAGTCAACAGCGTATCTGTATACCTTATTAGAAATTGATAGTCAATGACTTCATGGCTCAATCGATCCCTGCATGGGAAGTGTGGCTGGAGCTAACGTAAAGATAGGCTGTGCATAGCTAAAAATGGATTCCTCCATTGGTTGGTTCCCACAGGCATGCCGCATGGATAATAGGGGGTGGGAGTGGGGGGGGGTCCAAATAATAACATACAACACACTTTAGCTCACTTTATAATCATAATGGCGTATATCCAAATCATGCTAAAGTCATTGACTACATTTACAATCACATAGTTGTTTTGAAAATTCCATCATTTCAATGCAAAATGTAAGCGAGAGAACAATAAGACATGTGGCCATCATGAGAAATGATGAAAAGGTGAAGCGACTGATTACACGGACCAATCATCCAATGCATCGTGAGATGAGAATATGATAGGACTTAGTAGTCATTAGTTTGTCATCTGTAGATAGCGTCATAAACAGTGTAGTCAAGGGGGAACAGAGCGAAACTGTGTTAGATAAAAATTAATAAACTCTTCGTGCAGCGGGCAGAGACTCGCAAAGCATATTTGGGGCTCAGGGATAATTGATTGTGGGGAACTACTACTACTACTACTACTACTACTACTACTACTACTACTACTACTACTACTACTACTACTACTACTACTACTACTTACTACTACTTACTACTACTACTACTACTACTACTACTACTACTACTACTACTACTACTACTACTACTACTACTACTACTACTACTACTACTACAACATATATCCAAGCTGTGAAAGTGAGATACTGGAATTTCAGTTTCGAATGCGTAAAATGCAGTAATTGTTTTTGATTTGGGACCTCTTATCTTTGAGAACAGGTTGAGTATAGGAGGACGATAAGATAACTTCTGAAGGTGTGAGTGAAAGAGATTTTCCAGTTTTAGCGATGCCCCGCCCCATTCTAGCTAAGCTCCACCCACACCTCGCCGTGTTGGGATTGATTGATCTCAGAATGCCCTAACTATCAATTTCCTGAAAAATATACAGGTAAGCTGTTGAATATTTTATAACTATTTGGACTGAGTGCTTTTGCTTCCTATGGCTGCACAAACGCCAAGTCAAATTAATTTCAAAATAGCCAACACATTGTTTATTAAATAGGAAAGACATACCATTCGTACAACAACGCATAGTCCGTCTTCAAATATGCGTTCGTGACGTACTTATCTACGTCATACATGACGTCATAATGAAGTCAGTCATTATGATGTCATTCTGCACGTCACGTAGCTAATTATGCCGGCATATAATGGATGAATAAAGTGGACACGACTATTATGTCAGGAAATATCAGGATATGGTTTATCTAGGTGGGAGATATGGGAAAAGGATGATCGGTTATTTTATGAAATGACAAATTGATTTTCATGAATATGTTGATGTTTATTAAGGGTAACGGCTTTAGATTCATTGATTGGAATTTAATAACTGACCTTTCCAGTTTTAGCTATTCCCCTCCCATTTCTAGCTAAGCTCCACCCACACATCGCTCGTGTTAGGATCAATCGATCCCTGACCTTCCTGACTATCAGTTTCCAGAAAAGTATACAGGTAAGTTATTGGATATTTTGGAACTAATTTGATTGGGCGCTGTTGCTCCCATTGCTAGCTAAGCTCCACCCACACCTCGCTCGTGTTGGGACCAATCGATCTCTGACCTCTCTGACTATCAATCTCCAGAAAACTATACAGGTAATCTATTGAATATTTAGGAACTAATTTGAGTGGGCAGCAACAGCGTCCAGTCAAATTAGTTTCAAAATAGTCAACAGCATATTTATTAAATAGTAGCGACATATAATTCGCACAACGTGTCGAACTCTTAAGCATTAACGACGGGCCAAATATAATTATTTATGACGCTATGATTATCACGTCATCCTACACGACGCTTAGCTGATTATGACGTCATATGACGTCAGATTGATAGATAGATACTCTGGAACAGTGAATTATTACCAACTATTACATCAAGCATGCTTCTAATGTGCTTTCTTCCAAAATTGTTCCCAGACCAAGAAAATAAACGAGTTTTCCCTCAAGACAACATAGCCTCACTTTTCGACAAACACAGCGTAACCCTTTCCACTCTGATGTCAAAATTTAAGATTTTCAAATTAAATTAATAGATGAACTGGTCTTCATTTTTCAAAACATTTGGTGGAAGATGGTGTTGTCGTAGACTGCAACATCGTCCACCAAAATTGTCGAAAAATGTACACCAGTTTCTTTGCTATCGGCACAGTAAAAGATAGAATATTGACATCAGAGTGGTAAGGATTAATATGTTGTCCCTACTTTCTAGCCAGAATGGAATGTATGGAAGCACAAGTTGATCAGTAAAGCACTTTCTACCTGGCTTAAGTGCTGGGCGATGGCTTATCATCCTCATTGATTGCAAATCGAATATGTTCTGCAATAACTGTTGTATCTTTATTGCTGACCAGACCATGTTTTAATGGAATGATCCCATCTGTCACTCAATCATGCGACGCTATAATCATTTATGTCCCATGTAGTCTGACGTCTCAATCGGTAACTTGGCACAAAAGGATTATATATGATCACCACTTTGTTTATATGGGCGATGTGGCAGATCCACAAATTTATTTGGATATGTAGAGCTACCGTTGTCGTTACTCTTCTGCTGTTCTGGGCCCATGTTCCCGAAGTTATCGTTAGCTAGCGATATCGTTACCCCCATTGTTTTTGTATGGTGTAACGATATCGCTAACATAACGAGAGCTTCAGGTACATGGGCCCTGTATCGGTAACCGCTTGGAGATTAATTGGCCATGCTTGATTAGTAGCTATAGCCTGATCAACATCCTGGTTTCTATGTAACGATGGTACCTCAGATCGTGTCTTACCTAGCAAAGGTTGATGTTCGTCAGGCGACTGGGTGATGGTGAGGACGAATGCTTACTGAAGACACATGGATTCCGCGTGGACATACCAATTTGGCTTAAAACACTCAGACTGGCGTTGGACGAGGTACTAATAAAGCTAGCAGCGGCGGGTTTAACACATCTACATGTTCTCTGTTAATAAATTATTATATTCCACCCTTCCTTGGTGTGTATGCCCACCGTTTGGTTCTTGGGATGCGCAGTCATCAAAAACGATTGTAATTAATGGTTTGTTGTTGTCAAGTTCTTTACGCCCTTGGTCAACCAGCTCTTCTGGAGATGGTGTACTTTTAGGCTCAATATAATAGGGAACTGTGGCTGTAATAATAATAATAATAATAATAATAATAATAAAAATAAAAATATCATTCATTCGTTCGTTCGTTCGTTCGTTCGGTCGGTCGGTCGGTCGGTCGGTCGGTCGGTCGGTCGGTCGGTCGGTCGTTCGTTCGTTCGTTCGGTCGCTCGTTCGGTCGCTCGTTCGTTCGCTCGTTCGTTCGCTCGTTCGTTCGCTCGTTCGTTCGCTCGTTCGCTCGTTCGCCCGTTCGGTCGCTCGTTCGTTCGTTCGTTCGTTCGTTCGTTCGTTCGGTCGCTCGTTCGGTCGCTCGTTCGGTCGCTCGTTCGGTCGCTCGTTCGGTCGCTCGTTCGGTCGCTCGTTCGGTCGCTCGTTCGGTCGCTCGTTCGGTCGCTCGTTCGGTCGCTCGTTCGGTCGCTCGTTCGGTCGCTCGTTCGGTCGCTCGTTCGGTCGCTCGTTCGGTCGCTCGTTCGGTCGCTCGTTCGGTCGCTCGTTCGGTCGCTCGTTCGTTCGTTCGGTCGGTCGTTCGGTCGGTCGGTCGGTCGGTCGTTCGGTCGGTCGTTCGGTCGGTCGGTCGTTCGTTCGTTCGTTCGTTCGTTCGTTCGTTCGGTCGTTCGTTCGTTCGTTCGTTCGTTCGTTCGGTCGTTTGTTCGTTCGTTCGTTCGTTCGTTCGTTCGGTCGTTCGTTCGGTCGTTCGTTCGGTCGTTCGTTCGGTCGTTCGTTCGGTCGTTCGTTCGGTCGTTCGTTCGGTCGGTCGTTCGGTCGGTCGTTCGGTCGTTCGTTCGGTCGTTCGTTCGGTCGTTCGTTCGTTCGGTCGTTCGTTCGTTTGTTCGAGAATTCATTCGTTCATGCGTTTGTACTTTCTTTCATCCATTCCTTCACTCGTTTGGTCATTAGTTCATCTATCCTTCACAATTACAGTGTCTGAATTTCAAAACAACTATACAAGAAAGCTGTGGAATACTTTGAAAGTAATTCGACTAAAAGCTGTTGCTCCCATTGCACATTACTCAATAGAGTATTCTTTATGTCTTAAAGTGTTTGCTGCTCCTGTTATGGACACTTGTAAATCATCCATATGCGTATGAAGGCCAATCTGGAATATGAACTACCAGAGAACCAGGCAGCGTGCAGAAGAAGGAACTCCCAATCCTGAAACGATAGGGAAAGTCAATGGACCACAAATCAGTCATCACCTTTAATGTGAATTCGAAGGCTTTCAACACAGTCAGTCACACCAAAATCTTCGAGATTCTGCGAAAGATGGGGTTCCCTAACCATCTAGTAATTCGGTTTCAATTCCTATGCATAAAATAGAGAGCAACTGGGAGATGGAACGGGGTAAAAATGCCATAATTCGAGATCGGGAGAGGGCGTCAAGGCCGCATAATATCACCGCAGCTATTTATTATTTACACAGAAAACCAAGAAGCAGAATTTGATAGCCATGGAATCAAAATAAGAGGCACTACAATATCTAACCTAAGATATGCCGATGACACTGCTCTAGCAGTAGAAATGAAAAAAGGAAGCGACCAGATTGTGGGTAAAGTAAACAAGGCAGGAACATATCGCAATCTCGGACTAAGTATCAACAAGTCCCAGCTTCTCTTTAGTCAGCAAGAAGGAAGAGCATGCTGAGATAAATATTGCAGGAGAAGGCCTCGAACAGGCCAGCTTTAAATATCTAACTTCAATTAAATCTAGAAATGTTGATTGAACAATATATGTTATGGCCGGAATTGGAATGGCTGAAGCCCATATCGATAGACTGGAGTTTAGCGACACAGCTGAAAGTGAAGATAGTCAAAATCCATGTCTGGAGTATATGCCAATACGGAGCAGAAGGATAGACTCTAAAAGTCCGAAGAAAATAGGGTAAGATAATGGGAGCAGAAATGTATTGCTATCAAAAATGTTAAACTTCAGTTGGAAGGAAAAGAGGACATATAACATCATCCTAGAAGAATTAGAGTAGAGAAGAGACCGTCTGGCTAACGTCAGGCTGAAAATGGGATATTATAGACATATAATAAGAGGAATATAGATAAAAAGGGAAAATGGACGAAAATGTGCAATGGGACGACAAAGAAAGCAATCGATTAACAACATTATAGAAAGGCCAGGGAAGAATGGAGATAGATGTAAACAGACAGGACAGGACAGTGTGGCATGCCGAGCAGAGATATAGCGTTGCGTGGATGAGATTGCCAATCGCCAGCGATGACGGCGACATCAAGGTATCAATGCATCACTGTAGGTATGTAAACGCTAAAGAGTTAAACATATTAGATATATACACCTGTGCAAAAGTTAAGCACCACCCTATTTTTACGCACATGCGAGGGTATATTCATGTGCTATGAAGAAAGCAATAGCATAAACATTTATGTACCCGTCCATCTTAGTGCAAGAGGTAATAATGCAACTAGAGGAATGCTGATTATGATGGTGGGGAAACACTGTATGTTTTTGTTTGAACTTGAAAACGAGGCCTGAATATGGTTACGTTGACACAACTGACAACTATTGCCCTACAGTTGACACACGTGGCTAGATTGCCATTAATGGTGTCTGAAAACGAAGTTTAACATCTGTGCACGAGTTTGAGACTGTCATTATTAATACCGGGTATATCCACCTTGTGCCTGGATGACGGCCTGGACACGACGTCTCATGCTGGTCACCAACCGACTGATACGCCATTGTGGTATTCGTTGCCATTCAAGATGGAGTGCGTCTGTTAATTCCTGTAGGTTCTGCACAGGAGGATCCCTCCTTCTCACCATGTTTCCCAGAATGTCCCAGATATGCTCAATAGGGTTCATGTCAGGGCTCCTTGCTGGCCATGGTAGGGTTTCGATGGCATTCTGGCGGAGGTATTCATGCACAGCTCTAGCACGATGTGGTCGGGCGTTGTCATCCATGAATATAGGGTGGGTTCCAGGTGCATGATTTACAAAATGAGGGACCACAACTCTATCCAGTATGGAATCTTGATATCTTTGTCCATTTAGTGTTCCAGGTACAGTCAACAGATCCAGCTTACAATCAAATGAGATGCACCCCCATATCATAACGGAACCTCCACCAAATGGAACTTCTTCCATGATGTTACGTTGGTCGTACGCCGTGCGTCTGGACCTCCATACACGAGTTCGACCATCTGTGGCATGAAGCAGGAACCGACTTTCATCGGACCAGTGTACCCGTCTCCAGGATCTCATGTTCCAGTGTCTTCTTTCGTTGCACCACCTCAGACGCTCCTCTTTGTGGTGTGCAGTAAGGAGAGGACGTTTGACAGGTCTCCTGGCTTTCATGCCAGCAGCATACAGTCTCCTTTTGACGGTAGACATTGACACTCTATTGCGTGTTTCCCATTGCTGGCTGAGCACTCTGCTGTTGGTGAATGGAGATCTCCTAACAAGGCGTACTAGGGCTCGATCATCACGGGCAGTAGTCTTCTTCGGTCTTCCAGATCTAGGCCTGTCCTTCACCTCGTTAGTTTGCCCATGTTTTGCAATCAAACGACTGGTTACAGTATGGTTAATGTTCAGCTGTCTGCCAATCTCTCTGCATGACATACCAGTGGTATGCATGCCTATGATTTGCCATTTCACACGATCACTTAACCTTCGTCTTGCCATAGCGGTTCACAATCAAGAGCTAATTCTCTCTGTACAAATAAACCACGGTCATGAACACAAAATTCCTAATCTTGTCGCCTAAATCTGTATGTAATGTTCTACACCTCAAACTGGACTTTTCCATAACTGAACACGTGTGCTGTTTCCCGCCACGCACGGACATCAAGCGGCGTGAAGTCATCCATGCATGTGCATTTCGTACTTGGAATTATGTCAGCTAACGCGGGGACAAAAAGTATGGCAGCCTAGTTGTACCATCATGTTTCTACGTTCTATTGTTTTTGCTGGTGCTTAACTTTTGCACAGGTGTATATGTTGTGAACCTTGTAACAGTTTGCCATATCTGTGACTCTGCTCATTTAATATAGCTAATCATTACCGTGTTGACTTTGGTGCACGGTGAGAGCATGGTGGTGTCCGACGTTTGCACTGTCAGGGCAGCCACACGTGTCAAATAACCAATCAACTGATGTATTGTAGTAAATGGGTAACTCTGACGTCATCAACTCTGGATTCTGAAGAAAAGATCATAATAAGAGAATATGCAGACACAATCCAGCAAAGCATCGATACGCACATGCTAATAATTAGCTTTCTAACAGCATATGCCATGTACATATTTGACTAACCAACCAACCAATCAACCAACCAACCAACCAACCAACCAACCAACCAACCAACCAACCAGCCAACCAACCAACCAACCAACCAACCAACCAACCATCCAACCAACCAACCAACCAATCAACCATCCAATCAAACAAACACACAAACAAACCACCCAAACAACCAACCAACCAACCAACCAGCCAACTAGCTAACTAACTAACTAACTATCTGGCATGGCTTACTAGATGGTCCGACGGCCCTACAGACCGATCAACCAAACTGATCGACCGGCTAACCCTTAGGCAACTGACTGACTGACAAACTGACCAAACGACCCACCATCCAATTGACCAGATGGACGGACCAACAGATTGATGGACGGACTGACCGATCGACTGATGGACCGATCGATCGACCGACAGACCGACCGACCGACCGACAGACTGACTGGCCGGCCGGCCGGCCGACCGACCGACCGACCGACCGACCGACCGACCGACCGACCGACCGACCGACCGACCGACCGACCGACCGACCGACCGACCGACCGACCGACCGCCGACCGACCGACCGACCGACCGACCGAACGAACGAATCAACGTATGCCAGAAATAACAAACAAACGAACCTTTTAATCATTTAGACACTACTCCTCCATTATTGATTAACGGATATTGATAAAACTGAAACCAGAATGGTATTCTATGAGTGACTTTCGATATCAGTACGGAGCCCAATTTTGAATTCACCGTCCTGTTAGGCATACGAATGGTGGCCCACCCTCACACGTTCGTATCACTACTCCTAAATTTAAAATCTCTGTACAAGTTGTGGAACGATTCAGATCTTAGCTCGTATGTGTCGTTTCCCAACTTAAACACAATTTTATATCGGTTTATTTGCCCAACTTATAAACAGCTTTCAGTTAAATTATTCTCAATATATTTAACGTCCTACCAATGCGGATGTTTTCAAATATAGATATTAGAAATTGTTTGCTAAGAGGAATTACATTTACATTTCTGTCCGCCATCAACATGAACATTATTAAGCTAATTTGACAGGAATTTGTAATAGGTAGCAACAGCCTCTAGTCAAATTAGCTTCAAATATATCAACAGAATAGTCTTTAGTTTCTAAATGAATTTTCATATTTGGTCTTGCAAGATCAAAGTGTTAATAAACCAAAATGATATGATGGAAATAAATGAGAAGGTCTCTATCGACTGAGCGATGGGTGAAATCCTGTCAACATTATGCTGATCTATACCAGATTCAAAATGATAAAGTTACCCAGCAGTAAGGTTGACGATGGAATGACAGAATATCTCATTTCTTAGACTGCCCACGATCTCAAGTTAATCTTCGAGAACTTGGGATCGAAATGAATGGCCGATTAATTTACCTGCTGGAACTGCTCTGGCCCATCTATGCTTTCTGAGAATGCAGGTATGTTTGTCGGTGATGCGGCCCAACAACAATTCATTAAATTATAACTATGGTAATCAAAAGAGAATGTTCAAATAAACAACAATGTTTTATTCACATTAGTGCAATCAATATAGAATACTACATACCGTAGTTGATGCGGTGAGTTATACGAACTCAATATTTAACCGTATATTTAATGTGTGACAACAAACCCAGCCTAGAGGAATTCTAAAAGAATAAGCTACGTATCGAGATGCGAACCAATCCATCCATTCATCTATCTATTTAGATAACTATCTATCGATGCTTCCATTCATACATTCGTCCAATACGTTATCTGTCAGCCATTCATTAATGCTCGGTATTTAATCATCGAATGCGTTTTCATATGTCACCAGTTACTAGGAGCAGTTTACGTGCGCCTGCATGCGATTTCCACCATTAACAAACTGTATCACCTCCTGATTGCTCATTTCAGGATACGGTGCTAACCCAATGTGAAAATCTCACACAGCAGCACTCCAACTTTCCTATGCGAATAATACAAATCCAATTGAAAGGCATATTTCAGTTGATGCAAATCAAAGACTTAGCCTACGCTGATTACATACGCAGAATTTACAGAGTGTATCTTGAGGAGTTCTAAAACTACAACTTAGACAAAAGTTCCTTTTTCAGGTATAGTGAATAGGGAATTGTAGGTCATTCTATCGATCGTTTCATTGTCGGATTCGATTAAGATGGCCATTGATACCATGGGGGTGGGTCCAAATGTAAATGTACTCATGTACTCCACATTGATATGGGTTACTCACATACCAAATTTAGTTGAATTCTGTCCAATGGTTTCGGAGGAGATGCGTTATAATCAATTTCCACATGTTAAAATTTGACCTTTTGACCCCGGGAGGCGAATCCAGATGACATTTGCTTGAGTTCCGTCTAACGGTTTCAGAGTTGCGCTACAAGCGATTCAGCCTTTTGACCCCTGCCCCTGGGGGTGGATCCCAATCTAAATATTGTCATGCAAAGCGGAATCATATGGGTAACCCAGATACCAAATTTAGTTGAATTCCACCCAATGGTTTGGGAGGAGATAGCGTGACCGTTTTTAAAAATGTGTGGATAATCCTGACAGCCATCATAGAGTGTAGAAATGTACCAACATTTGGCTACTAAAGCCTGAATATATCTCTCTAACCACATAATAAAAAGCTTAGAATTACCTGTATAGTTTATGAGTGGCATATTAGATCACTTGAATAGCCATCTAGAGATGAGGTGAGTTAAGCTTTACATTTCCCATTGTTAGCTAACCTGGTCAGACTGGCCAAGTGAGCTTATGCCATGGGGTCCAAATTGGCTGATGAATATTCCTTTGAATATACTTCGATATATGGATCGAATCAAATTCTCTAATTTGGATAACATTTTAACACAAGAAAGGGTGTGACTGTACTGTTTGATTCCATAACTTTGATGATGATATGAAAACTGTGACAAAAATGAGGAGGGTCTGCAATCTAATTGCTTTTCTTGTTTATGTTCTTTTTAAGGAAATATGGATGTCATACTCTCAGTTTGCCAGATGGACATACCACAATTGTGCTATTGATAATCGCAGAGAATTACGACATAGAGTGTGTTTAACCTCTGCAATTCGCAACAGATTTCTCAGTGGGAAATATCAGAATTTTCAAGCAAGAACTCCAATTTTCATGGTATCATCTGTCACAGAGGCCATCAAACCGGTCACTTAAGACACCTGTTTTAAAGAACACCAACTTGTAGACTGAGAGAGTGTGTAATATGGCAAGTGGCCTGGCTTTAGCCCTTTAATGGCTAATTTTGGTCAAGAAAATCCATTTGTAGTCCAAGAGACGACTGTTTTTGAGAATTTAGCACTGGGCTGACTGAATTTGTTATTGAGTCAGTCATTCCAGTGGCAAATTTTCAACCAAAAAATTCTTTTGGACTGCAAATGAACATTCCTTAGTTCTCATCTATTCTTAAAAGATACATATCCTAGCAATATTTATGACTGTTTGTTAATTTATGGACACTAACTAAGTAGACCTGTGGCCGCCATTTTAGATAGATATTTGCTGGCGCCATTATTTCAGACTCTATTGTCTTCGCCGGTGATCAATACGATGCAGATTGTAATATATATTGTGTTATAGATACTCTAGTTTCGAGGCATACATGTAGTAGTAATACATGTACTGGAGTTAGCGAGTTTACTACATATAGGGCTAGTATACTGGGTCACATAAGGTTAGTAAAATATGTATATATATGTCAAAACCTTATCATTACATACCTATGCTACTCATCATTATCGCCACGTTTTTCGAAGACAAATCTATTATAACGTCAGACCTCCGAAACCGTTTGATGGAATTCAGCCAAATTTGGTATGCAAATTGGAATGCAAGAGTCTGTTTACATTTTAGTCAAAAGGTAACATTTTAATATGCGGAAATTGATTGAAATGTCTCTCCTCCAAAAGTGTTTTACAGAATTCAACCAAATTTTGTGTGTGAGTTATCCATATGATTGTAAAGTGCAAGAAGCCATTTACAAATGTACATTAGGCGCCGGCCCCATGGGTGTGGGGTGTGTGGATCAAAATGTCAAGAAATTGATTGTAATGCAACCTCTCTGAAACTGTTGGATGAAAATAAATTACATTTGGTATGTGCATTGGCCATATGATTGCAGCAGTTGCCAACATGACTGTGGCATGTAAGACAACATCTATATCTGGCTCGGACCCCTCCCCCCCCCCACACACCCCATGAGGGGAAGGGGGGGGGAAGTGTGTCAAAAGGTCAAGGAATTGATTGTAATGCAGTTTTTCTGAAACTGTTGGATGAAATTTGGTATGTGAGTTGCCCATGTGATTGTGGTATGCAAGCCCCCACCCCTCCATGGGGTCAAAACGTCACGAAATTAATTGTAAGGCAACACTTCCAAAAGCATTGGACGGAATTCAACCAACTTTGGTATGTATCTTATCCATATGAGTTTTGCATGCAAGAGTTGATTTACATGTAGTTTTCTCTCCGTCCCGAGTGGGGTGTGGGGTGAGTGGGTGGGAATGTGTACAGGAGAGGTCAAGGGTCAAATCAATTGCAGCACAACTCCTAGGAAACCATTAGATGGAATTCAAACAAATTTGGCACATACATGTATGTGTGTTACCCATATGGGTACAAGACCACGTTTACATCAAATCGTTCCATCCCCGAGGTGTCACGTGTGTGTGTGCATGCGTGCGTGTGATCAAAGCGGTGAACGTAGAAATTTGCGATGACACGTCATCGACGTAGCAATCTTTCTCCGATCAATACTTACCATTACATTACTTATTGAATAACAGCTTATCTGAAGCTGTGCCCTAAGAATCTTCAGATTTAGAAAGCTCTACCGGCTCCAGGAACCGGGTACCTGCCCCCACCAAACGGGTACCCGGCACCATAAGCCGACAAATCTTGTTTGCATACCAACAAGGACAATAAGCTCTGCTCAGAAATTTTCTAAAGTTTCCTGTGGCTAATTTTACTGTGCTTCTGTGCCTTTCTTCCTCTGGATTATAATTGGATTGCAATGGAGAGCGCCACCAAACCTCAGTTCATATATTTCTATTATTTATTTAGTTATATGGTGACTTATTGTGTATGTCTCTGAAATTTTGTGTGTTGTATGTCCCATTTTCTGACCCCGGAACTAGGACGTATGATTGCAACGAAATATGCCAGATAAGATTGCCTCCTTTAAAACCCTAATGGTGACCGGGCAGTAATATGAAATATTAAGCATTTGTCTATGGTTTTTAGCTCACCTGGCCTGAAAGGCCAAGTGAGCTTATGCCAGGGGGATCGTCCGCCATTCGTCCATCTCTCCGGCAAATCGGGTCTTCTTAATGGTTAGACTAATTTCAACCAAATTTGGCTGAAATGATCCTAAGCTGCTACCCTCCAGATGCTTTTTTCAGAATTTTGATTGATCAATTTTTTGGGTGAAGATATGAGATTTTATGTAAAATCTACCGGAAATGGTCAAAATGCTACTCCTCCTTAGCTGCTAGACATATTTCAAACAAATTAGGCTAGACACATTCTGTGATGGTAGGCTCTAGAAATTCTTTTCAGAATTTAGATTGATCAATTTTTGGGGTGAAAATAAGATTTTATGAAAAATCTATCTGAAATGGTCAAAATGCTACTCCTTAGCTGCTTGACATATTTCTACTAAATTTGTCTCGATGTATTCTATCGTGGTAGGCTCTAGAACTTCTTTTCCGAATTTTGATTGATCAATTTTTGGGTGAAAATCAGATTTTATGAAAAATCGAATGGGAATGGTCAAAATGCTACTCATCCTTAGCTGCTTGACAATTATTTCAACCAAATTTGACTAGATGCAGTCTATGGTGGTAGGATCTAGAAATTGTACTCAGAATTTTGATTGCTCAATTTTTTGGTTGAAAATCAGTTCTGAAACTGCCATGGGTCAGCACAGTTTTCCGTGCGGGACTACTCCATGGAACAGCCTATTTCATGGGGTGGCGGCGGAACCGCATGGTACTGGTGTTGTTGGCTATCCAACAGTGGCTCCTTGCCAGGAGGCCGCTGCTGGTAGACCTGGAAACACATTAACGGGTGATGTGTTTATGGGTGTGGCTTCCTCAGAAGTGGAATGGTCCGATGCTCTGGTATGGCTAGCCATGGCGGAACCGTCCGTGGTCTCGGCCACAGCTGAGGAAGACATGCCCATCCGTCGGCGGCATCCATTCGGACAGGGGACTTGCCCGCGTCTCAGATTCAGTCCATTGGAGTGGATCCAAAGTTCAAGTTGTTGGAGACGATTTATGCCAAAGAACTCTACGAAGAGCCAGCTGCTGCCTCTAGGGAGGTGCGGGCAAGATGCTGTATCCCTAGGGGGGAGGGGCGTACGAGCGTTATGGTGTGGTCCCAACTGTTACTGAGGATGACCATTGGGTTCTTGGAGTCCAAAGTGCAGGAGCGTGTGGCCCCACTCAAGCACTTATGGACAAGAGCCAGCCAAGCTGTGAAGAACTCATGTCCCGCTGCGATGAAGGTGTCAGGGCATCTATGAATGCTGTCAATCATTCCTGTCACTTGCTTCAGTCGGTGTGGGCTGAAGCTGGGGCAGGCCACCGTGTGCCACCTGCAGCGCTTTTGTGCGTCACCAACGGCCGTGTGCTGTCGATGGACACACTGGCCAGGTTGCAGGCGCGAGTGACTAAGTCCATGAGGCAGATGGTCCTTGACCATATGCGTCCGGCTTCGGCTATCAGGGAGCGTTTGCTTGGAATGCCCCTGAACGGCCCTAGCATCTTTGGTGGCCATGTGCGGGCCATCCTAGAGGACACAGCCAATATCACTAGTCCACTAGTGGAGAGCATGCAGTTAGAGCTGGTGCATCAAGTGCATGCACTAGGGACTGCATCGAAGCTGCTAGCCGCTCAGCCTTCCTCCAAGCCGCTTGTGGCTAAGAAGGCTGTGGAAGCCCCTGCCCACCCTAGTGGTGGCCCTGATCGCCTGAGAGGCGGGAAGGGCAAGGGGAATCTTTCAAGGGCAGAAAGAAGGGAGCGGATCGTACCTGAGGGTATGGTGGCTCCCTTCACATCCGTCTGGGCCGCGCCTGTGCGACAGGAACAGCGGTGCCAGTCAGACCAATCAAGCCAAGACCAAAATGGTTCTCTCGTTAAGAGGGGGGAGCGGATCGCAAACCAGACACCCGCCTTAGGTGTCAATGCGCCAATAGTGGGTGGAAGGCTCATGCATTTCGTTGAGGCTTGGCGAGGTGTGACGTCCGACAGTCTGTTCCTGGGATGGATATCCCAGGGGTACGTGCCAGAGTAGTGGGATTTCCCACCACAAAATCTGTCTTTGGCACCTGTCTGGACTCCGTACCAGGGGAGCCAGCCAAGTTAGAAGTCATTCAAAACGAAGTGTCAGGTTTGCTTCTGAAGGGAGCAATAAAACCAGCAAACCAGAATGCTCCGGGCTTCTATTCAAATAGGTTCCTTGTCCCTATGAGCACAGGGGTGGAGGCCCATACTCAGTCTCAGGCCATTGAATTGGTTTATCCATACGCCTCGGTTAAAAATGGAAACTCCGAGATCGGTAATGGCAGGATTGAGGAAAGGAATGTGGTGTGTGTCAATCGGTCTGAAAGATGCATATTTCCACATTCCAATGAACAGGGGTTGTCACAGGTTTCTGAGATTCGCGTTTCAGAACCGTGTTTGGGAGTTTGTAGTCCTCCCATTCGGCCTGTTGACAGCTCCAAGGGTTTTCACGAGAGTCGTCCTAGCGGTGACAGCGTTTCTCAGGAGAGCTTGGCGCTTCACACCTACATAGACGATTGGCTTATCAAGGCGGACACACCAGCTAGGTTAGAAGTGGATACTGCTTGGACTCTGAAGTTACTTCAGATCTAGGGTGGATAGTCAACAAGGAGAAATCCGAGTTGACACGCACTCAACACTTCGTTCATTTGGGAATGCGATTCGATCTCGAGGAAGTCAGGGTTTACCTGTCAGAGCCCAGAGTGGTGTCTCTGTTAGCCATCCTCAAGAGTTTTCGATTGGGAAACCACATTCAGACGAGGAGGTTTCTTCAGATGCTTGGCATGACTGTCGCCTTGGAGCAGGTAATCCTGTATGCTACGAAGACCTATCCAGTTGTATCTGATGTCGCAGTGGAAACAGAGAACAGAACCCCTGTCAAAGCTGGTACCAGTTTTGGAGCCAATAATGTCGCATCTTGTAATGGTGGAAGGAGCGTCAGAATCTCCTAGTAGGAGTTTCGGTTCACATACCCCACCCCCAGCTGTCCATGTACACGGATGCATCACTGAAGGGGTGGAGGTCTGCCTGGGAGAACACCAGGTTTCGGGCACATGGCCTCTCCAAAAGAGTCAGCTGCATATCAATCTATTAGAACTGATGGCAGTGGCATTGGTACTAGAGACATTTCTTCCAGAAGTCAGGGGCAAGGTGATACATGTACTGACACGGTCGGACAATTCGACAGTAGTATCATACATAAATCGCCAATGAGGGACCAAGTCACCCACACTGTGTATGAAAGTGTGGCACTTGATTCAAAGGTGCAGGAATTACTTGGTTGTTTTGAAAGCAGCTCACATTCCTGGGCGATTGAACATTCTGGCTGCTGCTTTGTTTTGCAGACAGAGAATTCTGCCAACAGAATGGTCTCTCAACCCTCCAGTTCTACGAAGGATCTTCGAGCATTGGGCTCAAATCGTGACTTACATGTATGTCTCGCTGATTCCAGATTCAAATGCCGTCGATACAGACACCCTGGCGATAAGCTGGAGAGGGATGCACGCATACGCATACTCACCCACCATCCTTCTACCGAAGGTCCTGGTGAAGATCAGGAAGGAGCCATGCCTGGTCCTGATAATAGCACCATTTTGGCCCAGCTGGGTGTGGTTTATGAATCTTCTGGATCTGCTGGTGGACAATCCAGTTCAGTTGCCCGAGATTTTGAACGTAATCTCCCAGGCCAAAGGCCGCTCCCTACACGAGCGGCCAAGATGTTCAAATTGACTGCGTGGATGTTATCAAACGATGTTCCATGTTGGAAGGCTTAATTTTCTCAACAGGCTGCGAGTTTCATCGCAGCCGTGAGAAGGAGGTCAACCTTCAAGTCATATAACAACAAGGTTAACAAATTTGCAGAATGTGGTGAAGGAAAGAATATTGATCCCTTTCAATCCACTATTCAGCAAATCAGGCTTTCTCTGTGAGCTATTCTTTACAGGATTAGCTCTTGTCACAATTGCTGGATACAAGTCATCTTTGGCATCGGTTACCCCTTGTTTAGCCAACAAGGTAAGTCCAGAGGTGGCCCAGTTGAACGTGATGGTTTAGGGAATGAGCAATCTCCGACCGAGACAACCGGTAGTCATTCCAGCCTGAGTCTATTTTTAGTGCTTAATGTACTGGCCAAGCACCCTTTCGAACCTTTGCGTTTGGCTAGTCTAAAGCATCTGACTCTAAAGGCGGTCTTTCTATTGGCAACTTCCTCAGCAAGAAGGCGCAGTGAGATCCATGCGCATTCAACAGCGAGGGACCGATTTCTTGTCTCTGGAGCGGGTCTGCGACTGCTGCCAAGAGCAGAATTTATGTCAAAGAATCAATCTTTGAAATACATGTATCCCGGCAAACCGATCATAATACCAAAGCTAACTAGGTTTGATCGTGATGCCAGTGCCTGGTGTCCAGTCCGTGCTTTTACCAAGTACAAAAAACGGATGTACTGTCTATGGTCAAATGATAGACATCTGTGACTCTTCCATAAGAAGCCATATGGCGCCGCATCCATGGATTCTATCTCTTGTTGGGTAGTCGAATGCATTGAGACTACCCACGAGATTGCGACTGGTCACCAGGTGCAATGTGCTAGTGCTCACGATGTTAGAGGAATAGCCCCCTCGACCACCCTATTCAATGGTGTCCCGTTAGAGGACATCATGGCCGTTGCACAATGGCGCTGAGTCCTCTTTCACAGATTACTATATGAGAGATATGTCAGACTCAGCCAATCCACTCACTTTAGCAGTTTTGAAACGATAGTCTAGTGGCCACAGTGTTCATCTCCTTTTGGTAACTTGAAAAAGCAGAAGTAGTAAGAACAGACATGGTCAAGAGAGAGGAGTTCAACCCGTTGTCACGTTTGATCGAAAAATTCAATGAGGTAATTCATGTTTGACTGTTTTTTGTATTATGTGTATATATCATGTTCATTCATCTTATATATTCATGCTCATTCCCAGGCTTATGTGTGTTAAGAGCTGTTAACCCTCTTGGCACACTTGTGTTTCAGGCGCGATGCATGTTCGTTAGTTCTCTTCCCTTTTTGGAGAAAGGGGGGTGGGGTGGTGATGCGAATGTGATTCAGTCCCAAACTTCTCGGGCGTTCTAGGTCTCCGTGTGACAAGTTTAACCCTAAGTTCTTTCTCTAGGGTCAAAAGAGGCTTTGTATGGCTTGCCCCTTCACACCAGATTACTGACTAAATCTGGTGTTATCAATAAGTAATGTAATGGTAAGTATTGATCGAAGGAGAATGAAGGAAATTTCAATTTCCCTTTCTCCAAGATCTAACAATACTTACCATTACATTATGGACCCTGCCTCCCAGCCCCACAGAGGCAAGCCATGTGTTGTCTCTTGTTTGATAGCTATGCAAACAATGTGTCGGCTTATGGTGGTGGGTACCCGTTTATTGGTGGTGGGTACCCGGTTCCAGGAGCCGGTAGAGCTTTCTAAATATGAAGATTCTTAGGGCACAGCTTCAGATGAGCTGTTATTCAATAAGTAATGTAATGGTACATTGTAAGTATTGTTAGATCTCGGAGAAAGGGAAATTGAAATTTCCTTCAAATCTTGTGAATGAAAAGATTATTTCATCATTCCACTGTAACTGGAGTAAGAGACACTCTATCTTCGGTGACTACAACTTATTGTCAATTATCATTACTATTTATATATTTTAAATGTAAATAAAGGTACATCAGCCAGATAAAGTATCAAGTTTTCAATAGTTTAGTATTATCATCTATCCCAACAATAATATGTCTAGTATGAATTCCAGTCAAAGCTAACTGTAAAGACCACATCTGTCTTTTGCATCAGCAATATAAAGAACACATCTGTCCTTTGCATTAGAACTTGTTGTTTCCTCAAGACATCTACATGTAACACCTGCTTGTTTTGATGAATCACTATCTTCTGAACCAAAATAGCATTAATTATGGCAATTTACCAATAGTAAGAGACCATCTATCATTAGTGCCTTTGGATTGTGGTTCAATGTTATGTAAAATAAAACTAGAATGCACTCAATGGAGATGCTGACTCATGCCAAAGTTTCACTCGGTTTTGAAAATGCACTAACTGACCTCAATATTTGAACCTTTGACTTCAGACTAAATTTTGCTTCTAACCAACCACAATATCGACGAAAATGTGTTTTCCGATATGCACTAAATAACCATGTGCCTTGACATTTGAACTTTTGACCTAAAACTAAATTTCGCTTCTATCCAACCACAATATATGAATGTTTGTTACAGATATGGCAATTCTATCTTCTTGCATTGCAGAGTTATCGACATGATCGAGGAAAATGTGTATTCCTGTCTGCACTAACCTTTATGTTTGACTGTTTGACCTCAAACTAAAATTCTTTCTAGCCACTTATAATATGAATTCATGTGCCAAATTTGGTTATTCTATATCAAAGTTTCTGCAGATATGCCTTGGAAAAACAGACAAACGAACAGGCAGCTCCACCAGCAATACTCACACTGGCAGTTGGTCGCGTGAGTAATTAGCTTGGATTTACAATACATGTAAAATAGCTACATGTAATAGCCTACTAGGCAGTCAGTTTTGTATATCAGTTTCTGCAACATCGATTGTAAAACTATGGAAGTCTGCATGTAAAATGGATCTAATATGTGAGTTATCTATAAAAATTGGTCCAAATGGCTAATATGAAGCCATCTTCAAAAATCAGTTTCTGTGACATAACTATCTGTAGCTGTGGCGAATTCATTAAAAACTTAAATCTTGTTATTCATGCTACTGAAGGCGGGTGTGAGTAATGCGGTTGGTGCCGTCTTGTTTGTCTGTCCATGCAATATATCTGAGTACAAGTCACCAAATTTTGCTGGTCCAGGTGAGCATGTTACCCCTTTGAGCCCAGTTTTAGCAATACAGATCTAAGTACACCATGACAGTAGAATTTGTGATAGTTAAAGAAATGTATATTTGATATAAATTGGATGTTCATGAAACTATGCACATGAAAAGCAGTTGATGGTAATCGTCTTTACAAATGTAGGAATCTGTTGATAACAAATTACGCCATGGCATACGTGTACTACTTTCACAATCAGGATCGCGTCTATCACATGTGTGGAAATGTAGCAAACCGAACCACTTGTTAATCGGATAAAATGAAAATGATTGCAATAGACATGATTAAACAAGAAACTGTCTGTCTGGAAAGTTTCTACCCATATAGTTTGGCTCACTGACCACTTCGCTGTCCTCTTCTAAATTCTCTTTAAAGCTGTCATTAGATGAATAATGTATCACTATGCTTATCCAGTATCTATCATCAGGGTTATTATCATCAGTCTTAATTGTCATATCGGCGCTGTTGATGTTACTGAAGAGGCGGCAGGTATTTTACAGGGCCTATGTCCATACTATTTAGAAATGGCTCTCAGACATGTCAGAGGGTTTGGCGACTTCATAGACGGGCACAGTGATGTAGCCAGAATGCAGCATCTAGAGGGGAATCAAATTTTGCGATGTGTCTCAGAGAGATGGTGTGTGGGTGGGTGCTGATGACTGGATTAGGCCTGATGAAAAAGTTATCGAAATCGACTGGGGGGTGGGGGGTGGGGGGGGGTGGGTGGGGGTGGTGGGATTTGGGGCTGATCATCTTGAAAATTGGTTTCTGTACGATGACTGTGCTACTGTTTGTTGGGTCGCTTTGAAACTTCAAACGATGACTGGGCTGGATCTGTACAAGGAACCGATTGAAATCGGCGCTGATCCAAAATCCAATATGACCATCAGCCATTATTATCTTGAAAAGATACCTTCGCTATTGTTTTTCAGACCACTTTAAAGTTCATAGGATATCTTGACTAAGGCTGAGGAAGAAACATATCAAAATCTGCGATCACCCGAAATCTAATATTGTCACTTACGACCAGTGGCTATCTTGAATATAAATTAAAATTTTTTAATGTCTTCTCAAGGAACAATTGGTCGATTTTAACCAAATTTGATAGGACCCGTCCTTGGACCATAGGGATACAAGGTTGTTCAAACGAAGCCCATCGACATATATATTTGGCCGATTTATAGAACCGTCTTTAACCCTTTCATGCCAAAGCCGGCCTATGCAATGGTCTTGAGGAATGTCC
Organism: Chaetoderma sp. LZ-2023a; assembly: GCA_034401795.1. Taxonomy (NCBI): domain Eukaryota; kingdom Metazoa; phylum Mollusca; class Caudofoveata; order Chaetodermatida; family Chaetodermatidae; genus Chaetoderma; species Chaetoderma sp. LZ-2023a. Next base: position 155,530,395 of record CM067373.1, read on the forward strand.
ATTCACAGGCCAAGAAAAGACTGTTTTTGAAAATTTATCACTGGAATGACTGGATCGATAACCAGGGCAGTCATTCCAGTGGTAAATTTCCAAAAATAGTCTTATCTTGGCCTGCAAATGGATATTCAATAAGCAAATATTCGTCGTTTCTTGACCAAATTTGGTAATTAAGGGGATAAAAATCGCCTCCCCGAAGCCGCTTGGGCGATTGATTCGAAATTAAAAAAAGAACATGTAGGGTACTAGCTGAACAAAGTGTGTTAGAGAAAGCTTGATGAGCCAAATGCTTCGTGGCCATCTTGGTTGACCTAAATTTCGTGAAAATAACCTCCCGAATCGCTGAGAGGATCGGGCTAAAATTTGGGAAGTATGACTAGGGATTAAGGGCCCTTAGTTTGTTCAAAGCTAAGTCAGTGCATTAAAACATGGCCACCATTAACCAAGCAGATTTCAGCATATTGGTCGCCATATTCATGATATTGGAATTTAACTGTTTGCCAGCCATCTTGCACCACCCCACCCCCACCCCACGAAAATCTATACTAAATCAATGAGAAATATAAAAGTTCTCGAGAACCACCAGACCGAATTTAACCGAATTTGGTAGAAAGAATCCTGGGGCCATCGGGATCCAAGTTTGTTCAAAGTAAGCAGATTGACCAATGTAGCCGGTGCCCATCTTGGAGTTTGGTCGATTCTTAGAAACGTCATTAAAATCTCTAAAAACCACTTGGGCGATTGAAACTCATGAATTTGGTCACATCTTTCAGCAGCCATCATGAATGACCTAATTTTCCTGGAAATAATTTCTCCCGAATACTGGAATGGATCAGGATGAAATTTTGGAAGTATAATTAGGAAATAATGGTCATTCAAGTTTGTCCAAGGAAGATTAGTATGATAAAAAAACCCATCAGAATTCTGCATGTTGGCGGCCATATTGACATATATGATGGATTTTGAAGCCACAATTGGTTTTATTATTGGCGAACATTATAATTTTCGACAATATATCAATGGGCTCTATTAGTCTGTCTGTTTGTCGGTGTACAATCTCGGTTAACTTTATATCTCACCAATGTTTCAGCAATTAAACTTGGCCACATGCTTCTGTATATGATGAGGATGGAGCACACGAATATTGAAGGTCATGAGATCAAAGTTAAAGGTCACTGTGACCTTGGTATAAAACTGTTTATTACGGCTAATTGTTTGGTTGGGTTCACCCTATTGAGACTAAACTTGGAGACATGATTACCTAAGATTTTCACCAATATCCCATCAGCCACAGTGTAACACTGATGTCTTGTTTAGTTTTTTGGGAGTATGGCGATTTCAAAATTTCCACTTTCGAAACTTGGATAAAATGTTCTGTGGCCATCTTGGATATTTCCACCACCAAAAACTCCCAGAGTAAAGCAATGGGAAATTTACCATGTTTCCTTTAGCACCGCTGAACCGATTCTAACCAAATTTGGCAGGACACCTTGTTCTTGTAGCAAATCTGGCCAAAACCGAGTTCTACTTATAGGTGAGGGCCTTTCTAGTTCAAATGCATCTATGTTCCAGGTGGGCGATGCAGGCACTGTGGGAATATTTTGCATTGTAATTTCAAAATAAATGCTTCGGGGAATGGCGTAGTTATTATCCCCACGTTTAAAAAAAAAGGGATATTGTAATCGCCTCCATTCTTCTGTCCATCCGTCCGTCATGCTATCTTCTCACAAAACGTTGGTTGGAATTCAACCAAATTTGTTATGTGGGTTACCCATGTGATTCCGCTTTGCAAGACGATATTTAGGTTTGGCTCCATGCCCACCCCACCTCGCCCTACCCCGGTGGCAGGGCAGGTGTCCAAAGGTCAAATCACTTGTAACGCAACAACGGTTACACGGAACTCAACCAAATTTGATATGTGACTTACCAATATGATTGCGGAGTGCAAGCGGCCATTTACATTTGTCTCCGCCCGCAGGGGCTGAGTCAAAGGTCAAATTTTAACCTGCAGAAATTCATTGTAATGCATCTCATCCGAAACTGTGCGACAGAATTCAACCAAATTTGATATGTGCAAATACCCATATCAATCTGGAGTACATGAGCCCATTTGTATTTAGCCCTGTCCCAGGGGTGGGTGGGTGTGTGGGTCAAAACGTCGCAAAATTGATTGTAATGCAACTCTTCCGAAACCATTGAACGGAATTCAACCAGATTTAGTATGTGAGTTACCCATATCAATGTGGAGTGAGTGAGCACATTTAGATTTGGCCCCATCCACAAGTGGTGGTAATGGGGGTCAAAGGGTTATGAAAATGGTTGTAATGCAACTCCTCTGACACTGTTGGACGAAATTCAACCAAATTTGATATATGAGTTACCCATATGATTGTGGAGTGCAAAAGGACATTTACATTTGGCTCCACACCACACCACACCCCACCCCTCCCCCACCCGGGCGTGTTGTGGGGGTGGTGGGGTGTGAATTAAAGTTCAAAACTGTGAACCGCTCAATCTAGTTTTTATTTGTTTGAGCTATCAATCTGAAACATCCACATGTATCTGGCACACTTACGCATAGATCAATTAGTCTCTGGATAAGTGTCTTCAGACGCTTCGCTGCTGGAGGATTGCCTCTTGATTTACACAGTTCTTATCAATACACATATCACAACAGCTGCTGCCCTCAATGCTACAACGCTAACAAAGTTAAATCTATTCTGACAGCCTCTTTTTAGTTGTCTCTTCATTATTTTCTTAAATCCCAGGAACAAAAGAAATCGCTAAACATTTGTTTAAACACACGCATTTGAAGTTTACCCTCCTATTTCATATTATTAGCATATTTCATATTACTACTATATTATATATATAGTAGTAATATGAAATATGCTAATACTGTGAAAAAAGAGGGTAAACTTCAAATGGCTGTGGTTTAAAGTAGGAATCGCGTGTGCAGAATTTCAATATGTCAAGAGTTATCAGTTTCCATGACATCAGATTACCTGTGCGATAAGTATGTGGACCAATTCACGAATCAATTGTTATTTCTAGGAATAGAAAATTATTGAAATGTTTTTGAGGATTTTCTAGTTGTGACTGTTAAATACAGTCGATTACATAATTTTGCAGCAGGCTATCAGTCGTTAACAAAAGCTAAACCGAAAGCGAAAGTAAATGCGGAAATACAATGGCCGATATTAACGTCACGTGATGCGCGTTGGATTTCCCTCTTCCGTTTCCGTTTTTCGGTAAGACGAGCAAAATGGTCATCAATCAATCAATCAATCAATCAATCAATCAATCAATCAATCAATCACATTCTATTTCCTGTGAGAAGGCTATGCTGGCCTGTAATGACAGATTACTATAAACTTGCAATTATATAGTGTGTTATTTACATAAGCGTAGTTAATTTATACTCCGAGATAAAGAGTCTCTAGAATATCAGACAGCTGCGAGACAATTAGCTGCAAAGAGCACCACAAGTAATAGCTGGTTCATACAATGTCAACACTTGCTAGCCAAATACTACCTTCCTAGCATGTACCAGCTGCTCCACTGTATGCCTGATAAAGATCACTGGAAGGCAACTATTTACTCGCATATCAATGAAAATATACACGCAGCCTGGCAAAAGGATGCTATTGCCAAACCTACTCTCAAATACCTTAATGTCAAAGTGTGTACAGTAAACCAAGTACACCACTGTTGGAACTCCGCGGAGAATACAACCAGAGATGTCAAAAGAGCAACAATCAAGGCAAGACTATTGATACATACATCCTTCAAACTAATCGTAGCTGCTACAACCAGCATGCAGTATCAGACATATGCCAGTTATGCAAGCTGTCAAAAGAAGACAGAACTCATTTCCTAGTAACATGTCCACTGTTAATGGACACAAGAGCGCCATATCTAGCTGATATCTACACAGTCATACGTCATGAAATAGAAGCACCCACATTCAACAGCTTAATATTCGTATATATTTAAAATAGACATTGAAATACAGACTTTATTCGTCACTACTTACCCTGCTGGAGTAGAGGTTAGCCCATCGAGGCTGGAGTTACCGATATAGATACAGAATGGCTAAATCATCGATTGACAAAGCTGAAATGCAGTATTTGACGATCGCTGGAACGGTGATAATACATCGTTTCACTGGTTGTTAAATGCTCAGATGGTCTTGTATTTAAATGGTGAACCGAGTTATATAGCTTAGAGACCAATCTGAGATAGTATATTCGCCTGACTGTGTGTATGATTACTGTATTCTGCGGCTGTAGTAGTAGAAACATCTTACAGCTGCAATCAGTCCTTCTTCGCTTTTGCCCACTGTGTCTTGTCCTCAGCCGATATCCTTAGCTTCCTCAGGTCCATTCTTGACTTGAGTGTACCGAGTCCTGCTTTCTTGAGGTCACCTCGTAGCACGCTTAGCAGATTTATGCAATGACGTCCTCTTCTGGCTTTGTATTTGCTGGCTCCGAGTAGGGCGAATTCCAAGGCTCTGTGCTGGCATCTCTTCTGGCATCCTTAGCACATGGCCAAACATGGACCATATTTGCTGGGCGACTTTTACAGACAGCGGGAACGTATTACACATCTTGTATAGTGCATCGTTGGAAATTTTGCTGTCTGGCCATCGGTGTCCAGTGATGGTGTGTAGATGTTTGCAGTGGCCCGCATCGAGTTTGTCTAGAGCTGGCTTTGGAGCTGGCCAGCTGTTGCAGTTATACAACATCAAGGATACGCAGGTTGCATTGTATAAACGTAGCCTCTTTATCAAGGGCATCTTTGATCTACGAATCCATAGCTTCTAGAAGGACTGGAAAGCTATGTTCCCCATGCCGCAGCGTGCAGAAATGTCAGCAACAATTTGCCTGACTATGTACCTGTAAAGATGTTAAACCTTTAGAGAAAGTGAGAATCTATATTTTAAACTATATAAAGTAGACATCATCTACTACACTAGCACATGGAAAAAATGGATAGACCTCACAAAATCCTACAAATACCTCAACAGGCATTGTAATACGGATACGTCATCTCTATTCGAACAACCTCAGAGACCTCTGCGACGCTCCTTTAAGATTTACAAATTCAGATTAACACAGAACTGGGCAAACACGTCTCCATCTAGAGTAGTGGGGAATTTGAACAAGCAACCAGAAGATGTTACTGCACTCGCCCTGGAAACATTAAAAAATACACTAAGAGCTGTACCCTTAGGCCAAGATGGCTAGACAACCAAGTAAGCAAGTAAGCTATGTTCAAAGAGTAAAATTCCCAGCAGTTCGCCATGATTAGCGATGCAACTGTGTGATCGCACCAACTTGCAATTGCCCTCACGGTTATGGTGTGCCACATGTATGCAAGAACTTCTGGCACTGAACCCTCTATGCAGGTTGGCATGACTGCTGCGTTTTCAGCTATGCATTGGTAGGCGTTATCTATGACTTGGCAGGCCTTGGGTAGGCCAGAACTAGACCTTAGACATGCTTTGGCAGGCCTAAGGTATGCCTTGGTGGACCTTAGACATACCTATGGTGTGCCACAGCTAGGCCTTATGTAGGCAGTTGCAAAGCCTTGGTAGCCCGTTGGTAGGCCTATGTTAGGCCTTGGATTGGCCATAGTTGGGCATATGCTTGGTTGGTCTTGGTAGGCCAGGGCCTACCTAAAACCTACCAAGGCCTATCTAAGGCATACCTTGGACTGGCTAAGGCATAGTAAGACAGAGCTAAGCCTTAGCAATGTCTAGCTAAGGCATACCTTAGGCCTAGCTATGGCCTACCAAAGCCTACCTTAGGCCTAGCTACTGTTTAGACAAGGCCGAATGTAGGCCTAGCTAAGGCCTGCGAATGCATAGCTAAGGCCTACAAAGTCCTAGCTAAGGCCTACCTCAGGCCTAGCTAAGGCCCAACTAAAACATATAAGGCATAGCTAAGGTCTACCAGGGGATAGCTAAGGTCTAGCACAGGTATAGCTAAGGTCTAGCACAGGCCGACCTCAGGCCTAGCTAAGGCATACCATAGGCCAACACAAGGCTTAGCTAAGGTCTACCAAGGTACCAAGGTGTACCATAATCCAGACTAAGGCCTACCAATGCCAAGCATATGCATAAATATGGTCGACACAATGCCTAACATAGGGCTAACAACGGGGTACCAATGCCTAGCACTTGCCTACATATGGCCTACGAAAGCCTAGCTGCGGCTCACCATACGTATGGCTAAAGTCTAGCACGGCCTACCAAGGCAGGACTAAGGCCTAGATATGGCCGAAATAATGCTTGCCAAGGCATAGATAAGGCCTACCAAAGCATAGCTAAGGGCTACCTTAGGCCTGGATAATGCCTACCACATGCCTAACATAGGTCTGGATAAGGCCTAGCAAAGCCAGGCTATGACCTACCTGAGGCCTAGCTAAAGGCTACCAATGCCTAGCTAAGTTCTACCTTAGGCCTAGCTATGGCCTACAAAAGCCTATATTAGGCCTAGCTAAGAGATAATTAAGGCCTAGCTAAGGCCCACTTAAAACATATCAAGGCATAACATAACTTAGGCCTATCTAAGGGCTATCAGGGCATAGCTAAGGTCTAACAATGTATAGCTAAGGCCTACCCTAGGCCTGTCTAAGGCCTATCAAAGGCCGACATCAGGCCTAGAGAGGGCATACCATAGGCCAACACAAGGCTTAGCTAAGGCCTACTAAGGCATAGCCAAGACGTACCATAATCCAGATTAAGGCCTACCGAGGCCAAGCATAGGCCTAACTACGGCCGACCCAAGGCCTACCAATGGCCTACTAAGGCTTAGCACCTAATGTTTGCCAAGGCATAGATAAGGCCTGCCAAGGCATAGCTAAGGGCTAACTTAGGCCTAGATAATGCATACCATAGGTCTACCATAGGTCTGCATAAGGCCTAGCAAGGCCAGTTTATCGTCAATCTTAGGCCTAACTAAGGCCTACCAATGTCTAGCTAAGTTCTACCTTAGGCCTACTAAGGCCTACATTTGGCCTAGCTAAGACATAATTAAGGCCTACCAAGTCAGGGCTAATGCATACATAAGGCTTAGCTAATGCTTGCCTTAGGCCTAACTACGGCCTACAAAGGCCTAGCGAAGGCCTCCCAATGCATGGCTAAGGCCTACCCTATTCCTACTTAATTCCTACCAAGGTCCAATTAATGCCTAAATAAGGTCTACCAATTCCTAGCAGGGGCCTACCTTAGGCGTAGCTAAGGCCTACATAACGCCTATCTTAGGCCTAGCTAAGGCCTACCCAAGCCTACGAATGTCTAGCTAATGCATACCTAAGGCCTAGCAATGCCTAGCTAAGGCCTACCTTAGTCCTAGCCAAGGCCTACCAAGACATAGCTAATGCCTACCACTGTTTAGCCAAGGCCTACATTAGGTCTAGCTATATATATATCTATATCTATATATACGGCCCGCAAGGCATAGCTAAGTCCTACCAAGGCCTAGCTTAGGCCCACTTAAAACATACCAAGGCATAGCTAAGTCATACTTTAGGCCTAGCTGAGGCCTACCAGGGCATAGCTAAGGTCTAACAGTGTATAGCTAAGGCGTACCTGAGGTCTACCAAAGACTTACCTAAGACCTATATAAGGCCGACTTCATGCCTAGCGAAGGCATACCATAGGGCAACACAAGGCTTAGCTATGGCCTACAAGTCATAGCCACGGCGTACAATAATCCAGACTAAGGGTTACCAAGGCCAAGCATAGGCCTAACTACGGCCGACCCAAGGCCTAACATAGGCCTACCAACGGGCTACCAAGACTTAGCACCTGCCTATATAAGGCCTATCAAGGCCTAGCTGCGGCTCACCATAGGTATGGCTAAGTTCTCCGAAGGCATACGTTAGGCCTACCAAGGCATGGCTAAGGTCTAGTTATGGCCTACCCAAGGTCTGACAAGTCATAAATAAGGCCACCAAATGCATAGCTAAGGGCTACATTAGGCCTAGATAATGCCTACCATAGGTCTGCATAAGGCCTGGCAAAGCCAGGCTATGGCATACCTCAGACCTAGCTAAGACCTATCAATGTCTAGCTAAGGCATACCTTAGGCCTAGCTATGGCCTACCAAAGTGTACCTTAGGCCTAGCTAAGACATAATTAAGGCATAGCCAAGGCATACCTAATGCCTAGATAAGGCCTAACTTAGGCCAAGCTAAGGCCTACCAAGGCCTAGCTAAGGACTACCAATACATGGCTAAGGACTACCCTAGGCCTACCTAAGTCATGCCAAGGCCTAACTAATGCCTACCTACTGCCTAGCAATTCCTAGCTATGGCCTACTTTAGGTCCTACATAACGCCTAGCGAGGCGTAGGTCTAGCTAAGGCCTACCAAAGTCTAACCTAGTCCTAGCTAAGGCATAATTAAGGCCTACAAGGCCTAGCTAGGGCCTACCATGGCCTAGCTAAGGCCTTCCGTAGGCCTAGCTAAGGTCTGCCCAAACCTCAAGGACTATCTGAGGCATACCTTAGCCTCGCTAATGTCTACAAAGGCCTAGCTAAGCCCTCCCAATGTATAGCTAAGGCATACCTTAGGCCTAGCTAAGGCCTACCAAAGCCTACTTTAGGCCTAACTAATGCCTACCAATTCCTAGCTAGGGCCTACCTTAGGCATAGCTAAGGCCTACATAACGCCTACCTTAGGCCTAGCTAGGGCCTACCTAAGACATACCAAGGCCTAGCTAAGGCCTATCAGGGCATAGCTGCGGCCTTATGCCTACAATTGGCCTGCCTAAGGCCTACCAAGGTCGAGCTAATACCTACTTGATGCATAGCTCAAGCATACCATAGGCCAACACACGGCTTAGCTAAGGCCTACCAAGGCATAGCCAAGGTGTACAATAATCCAGACTAAGGCATACCAATGCCAAGCATAGGCATAAATACGGTCGACACAACGCCTAACATAGGCCTAACAACGGGCTACCAAGGCCTAGCACCTGCGTACATACGGCCTACCAAGACCTAGCTGCGGCTGACCATAGGTATAGGTAAAGTCTAGCAAGGCCTACCAAGGCATGGCTAAGGTCTAGTTATGGCCGACCTAATGCCTTCCAAGGCATAGATAAGGCCTACAAGGGATAGCTAAGGGCTACCTTAGGCCTAGATAATGTCTACCATAGGCCTACCATAGGTCTACATAAGGCCTAGCAAGGCAGGCTATGACCTACCTCAGACCTACCTAAACGCCTACCAATGTCTAGCTAAGTTCTACCTTAGGCCTAACTATGGCCTACCAAAGCGTACCTTAGGCCTAGCTAAGAAATAATTAAGGCATAGCCAAGGCATACCTAAGGCCTAGATACGGCCAAGCTAAGGCCTAGCACCTGCCTACATACGGCCTACCAAGACCTAGCTACGGCTCACCATAGGTATGGGTAAAGTCTAGCAAGGCCTTCCAAGGCATGGCTAAGGTCTAGTTCCAAGGCATAGATAAGGCCTACCAAGGCATAGCTAAGGGCTACCAGCGCCTAACACCTGCCTACATAAGGCCTACCAAGGCCTAGCTGTGGCTCGTCATAGTCTACCAATGCCTACTAGGGCGTGGCTAAGGTCTAGTTATGGCCTACCTAATGCCTGCCAAGGCACAGATAAGGCCTACCAACGGATAGCTAAGGGCTACCTTAGGCCTAGATAATTCTTACCATTGGCCTGCCATAGGTCTGCATAAGGCCTGGCAAGGCCAGGCTATGTCCTACCAATGGCTGGCTAAGGTCTACCATAGGCCTAGCTAATACCTAGCTAAGGCCTACCAAAGCCTACATTAGGCCTAGCTAAGACATAATTAAGGCCTAGCAAGGAAGCGCTAAGGCATACGGTCTAAGGCCTAGCTAATGATTACCTTAGGCCTAACTACGGCCTACCAAGGCCTGGCGAAGGCCTACCAATGTATGGCTACGGCCTACCCTATGCCTACTTAAGTTCTATCAAGGCGTAATTAATGACTACGTAAGGCATACCAATTCTTAGCTAGGGCCTACTTTATGCCTGGCTAAGCCCTACCTACGGCCTACCTAAGGCATACTACTGCCAAGCTAATGTATACCTAAGGCCTAACAATGCCTAGCTAAGGTCTACCTTAAACCTAACTAATCCCTATTCAAAACACACCAAGGTCTAGCTAAGCCATACCTTAGGCCTAGCTAAGGCCGAGCAAGGTATAGCTAACGCCTCATAAGATAAGGCATGGCTAAGGTCTAGTTATGGCCTACCCAAGTCATAGATAAGGCCTACTAATGCATAGCTAATGGCTAGTTAATGCCTACCATAGGTCTGTATAAGGTCTGGCAAGGTCAGGATATGATCTGCCTTAGGCCTACCTAAGGCCTACCAAGGCCTAGCTCAGGCGTACCTAAAACCTACCAAGGGCTAACTAAGGCATACCTTAGCCTGGCTAAGGCCTACTAAGGCATAGCTAAGCCCTACCAATGTCCAGCTAAGGCATAACTTAGACTCGCTAAAGCCTAGTTAAAGCCTACCAAAGCCGACCTTAGGCCTAGCTAAGGCATAATTAAGACCCACAAAGGCCTAGCTAGGCATATATAAGGCCTAGATAATGCTTACCTTAGGCCTACCTAAGGCCTACCAAGCCCTATCTAAAGCCTACAAGGCATGGCTAAGGCTTACCCTAGGCATGCTTAAGTTCTACCAAAGCCTAATTAATGCCTATCTAAGGCCTACAGTTTCCTAGCTAGGGCCTACCTTATGCGTTGCTAAGGCCTATCTACCGCCTACCAACGCCCAGCTTGGGCCTAGCTATGGCCTACCCAAGGTCTACTCAAAGCCTAGCTAATGCAAACATAAGGCCTACCAATACCTAGCTAAGGCCTACCTTAGACCTAGCTAAGACCTACCAAGGCATAGCTAATGCCTACTGCTGTCTAGCTAAGGCCTACCTCAGTCCTAGCTAACGCCTGCCAGGGCATGGCTAAGGCATACTACTGTCTAGCTAAGGCCTACCAAGGTATTGTTTAGGCCTATCTTAGGCATACCATAGGCCTGCTTAAGGCATAGCAAGACCTACTTTAGCCAACACAAGGCTAAGCTAAGGCCTACCAAGACATATCCAAGGCGTATGACAGTCCTAACTAAGGCCTACCAAGGTCTAGCATAGCCCTAACTACGGCCTACCCAATGCCTATCAACGGGCTGTTAAACCCTAGCACCTGCCTGCATATGTCCTACCAAGGTCTAGGTGCAGCTCACCATAGGTATGGTTACGGTCTACCGAGGCATACCTTAGGTCTACCAAGACATGGCTACGGTCTAGTTATGACCTACCTACGGCATGCCACGGCATAAATAGTGCCTACCAAGGCATATTTAAGGACTACCTTAGGTCTAGCTAATGCCTACCAAAAGCACATGTCATGCACAATCACAGATTTCTCATACGATACCCCCCCCCCCCACCCCCCAATTATTTGGGTGAGGACATGCCCCGCCCCCTTTTCCACCAGCCTTAGTCACCCGTTTCCCATTTTTTGCCGGATTCGGCCGGGAACATTCTCAGACACACAGAAATGTATATTACTGCTAATTACAACATTAACCTTTGACCTCGTTATCCTTGTAATGTGTCTTAACTGGATACATAACCATGAACAGGGTTTATCACTGCAATAGTAGGCATTTAAGCGATTTGTTTTTCAATCGCAAAATGTTAGTTTTGACAACACAGACGTCTGAAATACATACCTCAATGTAATTCCGGCTTTTGTATAAAGAAGAGCACATGTTGCTAACTGTGTGTACCCAGCGCGAAAGTACCATCCCCGGGACATTATAAAGGACAACATGATAAAGATTCATTAACCTATTTTGTAGATATACAAGCAAACTATATAAATTGTAGCAATACAGTTTACCCTCTATCTATAGTCCACACGTCTATAAAGGCCACCTTTTCCTGGTACCCAGGGTAGCCTTTATAGACAGGTTTACCTGTAAATAAATTATACGATAAAGCTTTCAGAATATACGAAAGAGGTGTCAAAAGTAATGGAATCTTCGTAAACAACATGGTCACAATATTTTATAAATTCTCCCTGTAAATGGTTAAGCTACACCAGAAACGAATACAGTCTGGTTGGCCATGTCACAAAATAGTCTCCTATGAGATTTGTTTGCCAAATTATTTTCTTTTTAAATGTCACCTTTAGAGTCTCAATAAACGGGTCTGAGGTGGCCATTTTACTTTTTTTCATTTAGACATTTTATTGGGTCATTCAAGGTCATCTCTCAGAACTATGTCGAAGAATAGGCATACGTGTATATCATATATGAAAGCTAGACTATAATATGAGGGGTTTAGCATGAAAATTGTCTGTATATTGAATCTATACACGCTTTCTGGACATACACCAAACATGTGTTATTTGTAACGTAGACATCATAAGGTTTAAATTGATATGCTTTATGCCTGTAGTTTAGACAAATGACCACGAATGACGCCGTAAAATGCCCAACTGGAAAAATTAAAATTCCCATCCATTTTCTGACCTAAAGATGGCATTAAAACAAGTGCGAAGGCGCCTAATCGCAACTTAGGCAGCTTTGTCAGATTTGTCCTAAATTCCGACAGACAGACCGACAAACATACTTATACTATTCGCAGTCGCGAAAAAGATTGGCAAGCAAATCTCGTGGAATCACAGTCAAACAGACATTATGCCTCTTGAAAGGATATTTGATTTCTGCTCACTGTCTACAGCCGGGGATAATGAGGTGTACTTTGTTGGAGGCATGTCTCCTGCTCCAAAAGTGTTTTCCTAAAAAATAAACGGATTACAGTCATTCATATCATTAAGTTTATCTGAAATTACTGTAACATAATAATTATAATCAACTATAATTTTTGTATTGTAATCTAAAGAATAACGCACACACAACACACAATTATTTTATGAAAAGAAAAATATTTTATATTCGTAACTCGTGCGTATGCCTTAATAACTCAACTTAGTAAAAATGGCGGATGTGGAAGCAGAAGAAAAGCATTGGGTAGAACTTGATCTGACGTATGTGTCTCGTGTTTGAGACCACTACTATTATGTAATATATATATACTAATACTACATAATAGTATGCTTCTTGGAGTATGAGTCTCTACTATTATGCAGTAAATATTACATAAAAAGAGACGACTCAGACCCACGCAGGCGCACAACGATGTACATTACTATCATTCACAGTGGGAACGCATATGGTGGATGGATGGGTGGATAGATGGATGGATGGATGGAAGTAAGTTTAGATGGATGGAGGGATAGAGTGGTAGAGTAGTTTAGAGAGGGTGGGTGGAATGATGGAGTGGTGGATGGATGGGGTATTTTTGAGTGAGAATGGATGGATGAGTGGTAGTGGGATGGGTGGGTGGGTTCATCTACCCATCCATCCATCATTCTACACACTCACCATCCATCCATCTATCCATCATTCTACCCGTCCATCAATTTGCGCATCGAATCCCGGACATACTCTCACCCGGACAAAATCAGTACTGAAAATGTGGATTTGATAGATCGTTGCTGTCGGAGAAGCTGTGTACGCCGGACGCGTCACACCCAACGGGTAATACTAGTTAGTTAACAACGTGTCTCTGCATAGGCCTATAGAACAGTATAACACGTCTGGATCAGCTGTTATGACGGTAATGTCAGAACTGGATTACCACGTGCGTACAGACAGAAATAACCGGCTAACTCGCCTGTTAAGGACAACCGAAGATGTGAAAACCCAGAAGCGAAGAATTGTCTAATCTAAAAACAATGGATTGACCCCCCCCCACACGTACGCGCGCGTGCACATACATACGCGCACGCACACATGCACGTACATACACACACGCTCACACACACGCACGCACACACACACGCACACATACACGCACACCCACGCTTACACACACGCACACATACACAGGCTCACATACAGGCGCACGCATGCACACAGATACGACACGTATATACACAATTTAATGCACGCAAACTCGCATGTAAACACACATATACACACACGCACGGGTGTACTAACGCATGCACGGCCGTCGAACCTAATACGCACGTGCAGGTGCAAAGATATGTGCACATGCAGACCTACATTCATGTAAGAATGCAAATACACACATACATACTCATGTAAATATGAAGGACTGTACATGGCTGTCTACTTACACGGATATGATAGGTCGTAAGAGGTGAGTAGGTAGATTGATCGATCGATTCAATCAATCATAGAATGAATGAATGAATGAATGAATGAATGAATGAATGAATGAATGAATCCGTCAGTCAATCAATCAAACAATCGATCAGATAATCAATCAAGCGATCGATCGGATAATGAATCAATCAGCCATTCAGTCGGCTAAGCAATCAATTAGACACTAACAAAAATTGTGACAAAATCATAAAAATCGGTTGCTGACGTTGATTGAATGCTATTGTGAGATTAGTCATTATCAGATAGTATATTTTGCAAACTGTACTAAATCTCAATATTTGGACACTTGTTTCTAGCTATTTACTGGATGATAAATACAAATCATTTAGCCAATAAGAATATTTTTATTTTTGCGAAATTAAATCAACCAATTCCTTATTTACACAGTAGATTTAGAAGCATCGATATCCCGTTCATTATCTTATTGGGGAAGGGGGGAGGGGGGAGTCAAATGGCAAATGCGTTTAATTGTAACCAATCATAATATTGATGAATAAAGCAATTCGACCAGTACATAAATCAATCATGAAAATATCACTAAATTCAAATGAGCTTTTTAAACACGCGTGTATGTGTACCGCCCCAATAACCAATCGGATACGTTGCTAACGGACCTGATCCATGTACCAAGTGCATATTGGCGAGTCTGTTGGTCAAAGCGCAGGCCCATTTACCAATTGCATGTCGGAACAGGGACCATATACCAATTGTAGGTGTGGTCTATAGCATGTGGATAACCGCAGCGGCAATACTTCATAGCGGTGTCAAATATAAATATACGAAGCTATGATAGAATGTTATATTAACTAGTTTTTTGCCCAATTTTGAGATGTATTTCCGAGGGGTTTCCCTCGAAATCTCGATGGAACACTATAGGTTTTCTACGATAGTCCGACGATTTCCTATTGAGACTAGGTAACTTTGAAAATTTTAAGGGAATCGGTCGATAAATAAGAGCTGGGAATATATTTACTTTTGCCCCTTATTTGAATCCGGTGTGTTTTCACGGTATCCAGAATATACATTCACAACGTAATTCCGACACTAAGTATTCCACTGTTCCGGGAATTCAAACCTAAAAGTACATCAAGTTCTAGCCTATCTACGGGCCACGTGGTGTTCGCATCGCGCGTCCTGGAGGGGGGGGGGGGGGGGGAGCGACGCGGTAGCAATGGCAATTATGGAACACCGTAGCATAATGATCGTTTATACATATATAAATTTGTCTGCTTAATCCTGATCTCATGGTTTATATACACTTATATACATTTCTGTCTGCTTGATGCTGTTTTAACACTGTCTGCTTAATGTTGGTTTATACATATAAACATGTGTCTGCTTAATCCTGGTTTCGTGGTTTATATACACTTATATACATTTCTGTCTGCTTAATGCTGGTTTTTAACACTGTCTGCTTAATGTTGGTTTATACATATATACATTTGTCTGCTTAATTCTGGTTTCATGGGGGTACATGTATATATAATTATATACATTTCTGTTTGCTTAATGCTGGTTGTTAACATTTGTCAGCTTAATCCTGGTTTTTATATATACTTGTATACATTTCTGTCTGCTTAATACAGGTTTATACCACTGTCTGCCTAATGCTGGTGGATACATATATACATTTGTCTACCTAATACTGGTTTCACGGTGTGTATATGCATTTGTCTGCCTAATGCTGATTTCATGATTTATATTTACTTATATACATTTCTGTCTGCTTAATGCTGGTTTTTATCACTGTCTGCTTAATGCTGGTTTATACATATATACATTTGTCTGCTTAATGCTGGTTTTATGCATATGGATTTTAAGTAGACACCAAATCGTGTATATTTTATATTATTGATTTAGTTGAATAACTGGATTCATACGTTAGGCTAAATAAAATTTGTACTTAGAATTTGCTGTTTGAATTAATATATCTGCCATAAGTAAAGATATACAAAATTGTCTGCTTAATGCTGGTTTTTAGACACTGTCTGCTTAATGCTGCAATTAGATAGATATATATGTACTAAGATATATAATTCTGATCATTTATATATAAACTAACCAGAACAATTAATACAATATCAAATGATCAGAATTATATATCTTAGTACAGGTTAACGAACCTACTATGGTGCGGTTAGTGAAAACATCTCACAGAAAATGAGAATAACTATAAACAAATACAGAAATGATAACTAGCAGTCCTAAGACTGGTACGGTACATTTTAGTCATCAGGACCATTCTTACGGATACAATATAATTAGAAAAGTACACTTAGCGGAATAATTAAACGGTTAAGTATAGTTACTTGAATACTCGGTAGCCATTCTTAAGTTAGGCTACTGTGTTACTGAAATTGATACGTCATTCCTTATTTGACGTGAGTTGATGCATTTTCTGGAAGCTGGAAAGTTCCCACAGGTTGGTTCCTGCAAGTTGGTTCCGCAAACAGGATTCCCACAAGAACCTCATGGTGGGGGTACATCACTCAGGACTGTAAGCACAATGGAATGTCTAATGAGTAGTCAGCAAGAGATGCAATAGCATTACTGATGCGAAGAAAGTTCCCATACACCGATGGCATGGATGGAAGTTGTCAATAACCCGATCACAAGCGGGGGTTATCAGATGCAAATGAAGATACAAAACAAAGCTTAACGGTGCTGGGTACGTCAGCCAGCTCTGAAGACGCACCTGGCAAAGTTTACTTGCTGTGGTCGAAAGTTAAAAGAACCTACATGACATTAGTGCGGGGACGGTTGAAATACCACTTTTAGGCATGGCCGGCAGATCCGGCGAGTCATCCATCAAAGAACATCCTGCCTCTACATCTGTAGAATCACATATTCAGGCCATATAGGCCTCACCGCAAGTTCGTGTTCTGAAGTAGATATTGATACTCGTGAACGATTATTAGAAAGTTCCAAATTGCTCCCGCAAGTAGGGTGTTACAAAATTGTCTTAGTGCGGTGGGTTGGCTTACTGCTAGCTACGGGAGAGAACCCGACAGAAAGTGAAGTTATATGCGTAATATCTGTCGCTCAATAGTAGCTGGTACAGGTCCGACCTATTCGGCCTCTGGCCGAGGATGCTCTCGATCTCTGAATCGCATCTACTTTTATACTCCTCGTGACGTCACAGGCGCAAGCTCCAACCAATCATCGTTCGAGCAACAACCAATCACCGCGTAGCTGATAATAACGTGGTAGAAGTTCTGCGTCCACGTGGTTATGACGTCATGGCAATATTTTAAAGATAATCAAGAAGGGTTTTCCATGGATTTTGAAATGGTTTACAGATTTAAAAATCCCGTCGAATTCTCTTCTTGATTAATGCCAGATTCCGCGGGAACAGGTAATCAAAAAGGAGTACAGGGTACCATCTCTCTACACTAAAAGCGTCATCCTATCTTGGTCGTAACCTATGTGCTCCATCATAAATCTTAGTCGTTTTTACAACGTGATCTCTCCCATAGGCCCATATCCGCTTATGGCTCTACCCAGGGGTGTGTTCAGGGAACGAATCCAGGATGGGCGGAGCGTACCCAGCTTAGCTGGTATGGCCGGTACTCGACCGGTCGAACCGAACTACAATATCCATTGCTAGTGACCTTCCCGTGAGGGCGTGGTGGGTTCTAAGACTTCACCCAGTCACTACACCAAGTTGGATGGAGATCTGTGTCTCGTCCATTACGAATTAATATTTTACCTGTCATTAGGGTTAAGTTCCAGAATGCCCAGAGATGCACTGCAGGCCGGTCTACAAAATATAATTTCTTTTTGCAGTGCTTCCTACATTGGCGGAGGAATCTAAACTAACTGGTATCCGAAGATACTGGGGAAGTGTATGTAAATCAACACTTTAGTTATCACCGCTCGGAAACCCCAATAGTTTCCTAAGAGTCAGATCCTGCCAACGTGTCGATTGGGAGTCCAGACAATTAAGCCGTGAGGCTGGAGGAGCACAGAAAGAGACAATCACTCATTATTAATGAGGCCCTAAGGTAATTGGCCAATTTTACACAATTTAGCCGTTGCATGGTGTTACATATCCACTAGAGTCTGTTACGGAGAGATTGTCCCTAACTACTTTAAACCTATCCTATTGAGCTAAAATAGCCAGGTTTAGTCAGTCACATGTCAGGCTCGAGCATGGTGAGCATGAACAGTGACCTCAGTATAAAATTGATGCTGATGGAATATAGTGATGCAGATATAATGTTGATGGTATTGCCTAGCGTACTGCGTTCTAGAGTTTTCATAAATAAACAAAACAGAATAACTAGGATGGCTACTTGCCATATACATAACTAATTAATACAGTGCTAACGGTAATTCAGGTCATAGGATCTTATGGTGCTGTTAGTTGAGAGCACACGGAAATAAAGATAATACATACAATAAGAAACAGAAAGTATAAAAATGCGGTCAGAAAGACCCGGTAGGTACCTATCAGTCATAAGTACCATTTACGGAAATAATAAAATGCACAATAGTATAGTTACTTGAGTGCCTATTGGTCATCGCTACAGTAAGAGTTCATAAATGACGGAAATTGATACGCTACAGTTGAGTAGTGTGAGATAGCACGATCCTGAATGCAGGGAAGATTTCCGCAAGCAGACTGTTGATGCGGCTCACTCTCAAGACAGTGAAGAAGAACAGTTAGAGAAAGATGCCCACTAGACAGTGAAAATAACCGATACATGAATTTACACAGTTTGTGATAAAGTTTCCGCCTGGCGACAGTAGTTTGAAAGTTACCCATTAACAGGAGGGCTACAGTTGTAATTAAATATGCATGTAAAAAAACTGGGTACATGGTGCGGGATATGTTGCATAGCTCTTGTGACGCACTAAGCAGAGTCCCACCATAACACATGCGACATGCAGTGCGCAAGTTTGATACCACTTTTCAGCGTTGTCCGGAAGATCTGGTGAGTTATCCACCAAAAATCACCATCAGCTCTACATCCCGTAGAATTACATCGGGCCCGCAAGGCCCATCCACAGGAAGCTCCTCTGTGAAAGTTCTGAAAAAGGGAGTTCTTATATTACTTTATTTTGCCCCCCCCCCCGGATTGCCATCCGGGAGCTTCCAAAACTGGTATCGCGGATGTCCAAGACTGCTCACTGGTGCAGGAGATCTCAATTCTGAATGGCACAGCTGTGGTGTAGGTACCACAGTCAGTAAGCAGTTCTCCCACATCTTGCACTGCGCTGGTCCAGCAGTCCTGCTGACGGGTCGGCTTCCACGCCGATGATGCTCTCGATTCTCGTTTTCTGGCTCCTTTTATACTACTCGTGACATCAGAGGCAGGGCGCTCCAGCCAGTCAGAGGGCGAGCAGTAGCCAATCAGCGTGCAGCTAGAAATGGTGACGTGGCTATCACGTGAACTGCGCATTCCCCTTTCATGTAATACATGCACGCGATTAAAACGGCAAAGCAATATTTTGAAAATAATTTTAAGTGAGTCTTTTGATAATAACTCGGCCATTTCTTGTCCGATTTTAAAAAGGTAAAAAGTTCTGAAGTTCTCGTTTCATTCCGGTCCTGATCTGTTCCAAGAACGACGAGAATAGTGTGATTTGAAGAAATCACCAGTACCAACTCGGTACACTATAAGCATACATTCTCTCCCAATCCTGACACATGTTGCTAGAGACGCTCTGACGCGCGTGCATGCGCGCTACATGTTCTTACAGACTTGGCCATTTTAACAAACCCTCTCTCATAGGGCTTTATATACGCATATTATCCTACCGGGGGTGTGGGGGCGTGCTTGGAATGGTCCGTACCCATCCGGTCGATCTGTGCTACAGTACCAGCAACGGTACCGAGCATCCTCGCCAGGAAGACGTACTTGTTAAAGTAAGTAGGTGCTAAGCCATTTGCGGCCTAAAGTTTTGTGTCTGGTCATAAAATCTAAATGTTAGTCTAGACCCTTCAAGAAGGCCCGCAAAAATAAAGAGGCACCAACTAAAATAATATCTTTAAGTTTAACACACACAAGGTAACGGTACTGAATTCTGTGGAAATCAGCTACCCCATCGTCAGGTAAAAGCTGCATGCATCCAACATCAAATAACTACACTAGGCTAAGCATATTATAATCTTTTACAATTCTTCAAAATAGGAGGGCGGCCCTTTTTACCGCTCTCCTCCTCCGCTCTGGCGTGTAGGTATTTTTCCTGGACGGTGAACCTCACGAGGCGCTGTCCTTTCGCAAAATCATGACCTGTTTTTCAAAGTGGTAAGGGTACCTCCATTTTTGGCCCTCATGTTTATAGACGGGCATCTCCCTCCCTCCCCTCCCCTCCCCTCCCTTCCCTCCCTCCCCCTCTCTCTCTCCCCACCCCCTCCCCCGCTTCGGCATTGTAGGCATTTTCCTGTAATGGGGGCACACACGAGGCACGTTCCTCTCGCAAACCAATAATTTTTGGCCAGCCTGAGGCAGATATAGTTTATATTAACCCAACTGACGTGCCCTGTCCGGACCCCTCCCCCCTCCATCACAGGGGTACCTTCCACGACACCCTCTATATATGACTAGATCAGTTAGGTACCTCTGGCAAGATATATGAATAACACACCACTCTTGTTTTTATGTACACCGTTTAAACAAAGCAGCAAACTAGTACCATTGGAATGACGACAAGACACACTTGTGACATGAACAGCCAGGATGAGACGGTAGTGTTCAATTTCCGCACGAGCCCACTGGAACATGATCGTTCCACCGGCCCTGGCCACTGGAGATGCGCGACATCCACTCCCCAACTCCGAGGCTAGCTAACCAGCAACACCTTGCAGAGGAGCCACATCCACCCCTGACGGCTATAGCAGGTGGGTGGGGGTGGGGGTACAGAGATTCTATGGCTTGGATGGCAAGTACACTGCGTTGTACAGTTTCCCTGTTGACTAGAACAGGCAAAGGTTTCATCAAACCTACTCACTTCCATGCTATTTATTATATGTTCCACCCCACAAGGGGCACTCTGGCTTGGGACAGGTTCAGCCTCCGCTTGTGGCAACTATAATGGTGGTAATAGCATGAAGTAGATGGGAATGGGAAGAGGAATGGGGGAACAACTTTTCCATCCTTCCCCTTGGAAAGCACAAACGAAAAGGTCTTCAAATATGGTTTACCAGACCTAGTAGACCCGCTCCGAAGAAGGAGAGGACGAGTATGTGGCTCGTCATCGTCCTCGGCGTTAGTCAACTCCTGGCTTGGTAGGTGAGGGGTCGAACTGGACTAATGTCGGGAATATGTGTCTCTGAAGAGGCATTGGTCTGGGTACCAGTGTTGTGCGTGTCGCCCAACCAGTGCTCAGGCCCTGGGTCGCCGCCATCACAAGGTTTAAGCCGATCGAAGTGGATGATTGAGGTCAGGCCATCTGAGGCGCGGATTTGGTAGGTCACGTCTGACTTCTTACCTACTACCACATAGGGGCCTTTCCACTGGTTTATTTAGCACGTTTGCAGAACGTCATGTATCGTGACCCCAAATAGTTTTTCCCACCTCAAATGGGTCTCCATGTACATGGCGGTCATGCCAGGTTTTTTGGCGCTGATGTACAGTGGATAGTTTCTCTAACTAGCTCATGTGCCTGTTCTATCCGCTGGCGCATGAGTTCTACATATAGAGAGGGTGAGTTCTTTTCCCCAGGAATTCTGGGCATGGCCAGATCCAAGGGTAAGGCTAACTCACGGCCTAGCATTAACTGAGCAAGAGTGTAACCCGTGCTGGAATGTATTGAAGTGCGGTATGCCATGAGCACATATGGGAGCCACAGATCCCAATCACGACAATCAAGGTGTGTTTCCTTAGTCAGCATAACCGCGAGAGTTCTATTGAATCTCTCTACCACCCCGTCTCCACGTGGATGGTACGGTGTTGTGCGCGTTTTGATTATATGAAACATTTTGCAGAGTTCGGAGATCAGCCGATTCTCAAAATTGCTACCTTGATCGGAATGCCACTCATATGGCATACTAAATGACAGAACACATTACTTGCTAGGACCTCTGCTACTGTGGATGCCTCATGGTGACGGTCCAGCAAAATAGTCTTGCAATACGAGGATGTATTTATTTCCTTCATCCTTCGTATTCAAGGGTCCGAGCACATCAATAGCCACTTGCTCCCACGGTGCACCAACTATTTTAATTTGTAATGGTGCGGTGTGGTGTTGGCCAACAGCATGTCTCTGGCAGGGCTGTCGGTGGCGGTGGCTGCTGATGTCCACTGCTGTTGATGGTGGTTGCTGATGGCAGCTGTGGCTACTGCTGCTGGGAGCTGCTGCTGCTGACTCCTGCTGCTGGCTCCTGCTGCTACTGCTGGCGGCTGCTACTGCTGACGGCTGCTGCTAGTGGCGGGCTGCTGCTGCTGGTGGCGTCTGCTGCTAGTGGCGGACTGTTGCTGGCGGCTGCTGCTGCTGTTGGTAGGGGCTGTTGCTGGTGTGAGCTGCTGCTGCTGCTTGTGGCTGCTCGTGGCTGCTGCTGCTGGTGGTGGCTGCTGCTGGCGGGTACTACTGCTGATTCCTGCTGCTGGCTCCTGCTGCTGCTGGTGGCTGCTGTTAGCGGCAGCTGCTGCTGGCTGTTGCTGCTGCTGGTGGTGCTGATAAATATATCTCCTTAGATGAAGTTTCCCTAGTTTCTCATGAATCTGCCAACTGGTTTCGGAGATTTTTAAA
The DNA here is from genome assembly GCA_034401795.1 of Chaetoderma sp. LZ-2023a. Classification (NCBI taxonomy): domain Eukaryota; kingdom Metazoa; phylum Mollusca; class Caudofoveata; order Chaetodermatida; family Chaetodermatidae; genus Chaetoderma; species Chaetoderma sp. LZ-2023a. Next base: position 155,553,359 of record CM067373.1, read on the forward strand.
TATGTTAAACGTGTTTCTAAAACCAAAGTAAAGTTCAAGATGATCGCCGGCCAAATCGGCAATCAACTTCTTTTGAATAAACAGGGATATTTATGCCCTAAAGAAACTTGCTAGCAAAAATAATTTTGAAATCAAGCCCAGTGATTCTTGAGAACAGATCATTTAAAAAAGTAAAATTAATGGCTTTTACGCTTACCTTACTAGAATGGCCAAGTGAGTTTATGCCACAGCGACCATCCATCGTAAGTTCATCCGTCAAGGTAAGTAAAGAAGCCATTAGCTTAAAATGTATCCTTACATCAAGTTTGGTTACTGTATGTGAAGTTGAAATTACGGTCCAAATATTGTACTCTTGTTCCAGAGGGAGTATAGGGACATTTTGGCCACGGTTGATATACAGCTCACCAGAAATAACAAAATGGGCCACCAATGTTGACGACACACAGACAGACGGACGGATGGATTTTGATGAATATTGTGTCCTTGGCACTATTGACCAACGGGAAATGTACCATTGGTCAATAGGGCAGCCATTCCCGAAACGGTTGGGACCCATGACCCATTATTCTATAGTGTCAGGGAGGGCTGTGTGATGCCACAGGGGCAAAGGTCAGTCAAAGTTTTGGATGAGGATATGCAAAAAATATCGGCATCCTTGATGTATGTATATTTCCCCAATGAATCTGGGGAATAGTGACAGATTTTTCTGAAACGAAATCATGAGCGTAAGTTGAAAACATTCCAAGATCTAAACAAGAGGCCCAAAGGGCCTGTATCTCTCACCTGGAATTATTAGACATTCGCCAAAAACACACTAAATTTTAAGTCACTTTCAGGAAAACTGAGTCATCCAAGATGGCCGTTGAAACTTGTATCATTTCAAAAAATTGGCCAAATCCCAAGATGGCCACCAGCCAAATTGGCAGATCGGCTTTGTTTGAGCAAACTTGAATCTCTATGCTGTAAGGATGCTTTCTGCCAAATATACTTGAAATTGGTAAGTGGTTCTCGAGAAGACACACACATTTCCCAATGCTTTAAGTATGGGAGGTTTTGGCGGGAAAAAAGATCCAAGATGGCCGCCAAACTGTTTATCCGACAGTTTCGAAAGTGCCAACTTTGAAATCAGCATATAAATCCAATTTCGGCTTCAAAGTCCATCAAATAAGAACAACGCGCTACATTTTGATTGGTCCACGGTAGCCATGTTTTTTGACGATCGACTTCCCTTGAACAAGCTTTAATGACCCTTAGTCTCTAATCATATCTCCTAAACTTTGACCTGATCCATTTAGCGGTTCTAAAGAAGTCACTTTCGCGAAAACAGGTCATACAAGATGGCTGCCAAACCATTTGTTCAATCAAGTTCATGGGTTTTGAATTGATTCCCCGAGTAGTTTCGGATAATATTTTTAGACATTTCTAAAAATTGGCCAAAATAGGACTTAATCTGGTAATGGAGTTATCGTACTGAAACCAATTTTCAAGATAGCCACCCTTGGAGTATTGTTGATTCCTATGAGTTTCTTTTTTAGACCTACTCCATCCACCATATAAAGTTTCAAAGTGATCCGTTCAACGGTAACACAGCTTTCATCCGGAAACCTATTTTCAAGGTGTCCACTGGTATTTGGTGGTGATTTTGGATTTCAGATCATCTTAAACTTTGATAGGTTTCTTCCCCAGAGTTAGTCAAACCACCCTATAAACTTTCAAAGCGATCTCATAAATGGCAGTGAAGTTAACATCCGGAAACCAATTTTCAAGATGGCAGCCATCTTGGATTTTGGATCATCGTCAATTTCGATAGGGTTCTTCATCAGTCCTAGTCCCACCAACCTATGAAGTTTCAAAGTGATCTAACATACGGTAATAGAGTAAATCATTCGGAAATTAATTTTCAAGTTTTCCTCTAGTGTTTGGGGCCATCTTGGAATTCGGATCATCGTCAATTTCGATAGGCTTTTTTCCTAGACCTAGTGCAACCACACTATTATGAGGATTCAAAGCGATCTGATTAACGGTAACAGTTATCATCCGGAAAACTATTTTCAAGATGGCCGCCGTGGTCTGTTGGCCATTTTGGATATTGGATCATCCTCAATTTCAATAGGCTTCTTCGCAGACCTACTCCAACCTGCCTATGAAGTTTCAAAGTGATCTGATAAATAGCAACAGAATTATCATACGAAAATCAGTTTTCAAGTTGGCCTCTAGTGTCTGGTGGCCATCTTGGATTCCGGCTTATCGACCATTTCGAAAGGTGTCTTCCAGAGACCTAGTCCAACCACCCTATGAAGTGTTAAAGCGATCCGACAAACGGTAACGGAGTTATCATCCTGAAACCAATCTGCCACCCGCCTGGACCATCATAGAATACCCCACAAAATTTCTTGGCAGAGTATACAAACGACTTAATGAACCAGAGTTATGTCCCTTGTTTAAGCGTTTGGCGACCGTATATTCATAGCTCTCATAGATTCATTGATAAATGACATAAGGTGCCACGAACGTATTTTCCCCATAGGTTTGAAAAAATAGCAAGGGCCACAACTCTGCTATGTGTGGGCGTAACCACGTCATCTTCATCAAAATTCTGTATACTAGTTCTGAAACCTACACCCATAGGGTCCTTACTAGGTTGAAATACGCCAAGCGATTAATGAGCAGTGTTTTGACAATTTCCGGCTATTTTTTCATTTTAAAATCAAAACATTTCACCTCTAAAATTGGCCAATCAAAATTCTGAATAGACGTTCTAAAGCCTACCACTATAGGATCCTGCTAGGCAAATTTAGTTGAAATCTGTCAAGAAGCTAAGGAGGAGATGCGTTTTGACACTTTAAAATCTTTTACAAAAGCCAAGATCTTCACCCCTAAAATTGAACAATCAAAGATTTGAATAGATGTTTTAGAGCCTACCTCTATAGGATCCTTCTAGTCAAATTGGATTAAAATCCGCTAAGTGGTTTAGGAGATACATTTTAAAGCAAAAGTTGACAGACGGATGATGGATGGTCGCCATAGCATAAGCCCCATTGGCAATTCGAGCTAACAATTGTCTGATCAAAATTCTCTCCATTCTGGAGTAGCTCCCCCCCCCACCCAAAAGGATACATCCAGCAAAATTTGGTTCAAATCAGTAAAATGTTAAGCAAGAGATGAGATTTGAAGGATGGACCGATGGACAGGTGACAGACATGGCATAAGCTACAGGCCAGGTGAGCTCAACATATTTACTACATCATAGATAAATATCCAGGAATTTAAGTTTATTACTCATACCACCAAAGGCCAGTTTTGTGGTTGGTGGCTAGAAAACATTTTGAGGTAAAAATGTCAAACATCAAGGTCACGGATTAACCAAATATGTAACAAGTTCAAATGTCAAGGTCAAGTGTAAGGGAGAAATGTTGTGGCATAAACTGCATTACTGTATGACCTTCAGATCTTTAATGATCAATAGACACAATTTGTCCAGAACGGATTAGAATGTTGTAGTAACAAGCCCATTAGATAAGGGTAACAGTAACGATTGTGACATCATTGACATAAGGGATGACTAATATGATCATTGCCAAAACATTTAGCCTAACGGAAGCATTAAATCAGATGTCTAGGGATATATATCCTCCATTATGAATGCATGGTTTACATTTTATTTATCAGTCAGTGGAGTTTTCATGATCAATTTGATACAATATTCTACTCTTCAATACTCATGGATCCGAATTTGAAAGTAGACAAAGACACATTTTGAAAGTAAATATTCATTCATTTATTCTTGCTTTACTGGGTGAAATGTTTCATGAGTCAACCACTAACATGTGACCATTTAAAATATTAATGAGTACATATGTAATGATAACTGGTTAAAATCATATATCTTTTGTCTGAAACAAGATCCCTGAACTGGTGGAGTTGAATCTAGATTGAAATAATCACGATTAGTAGCCTACTAACCTTGGTTGATCCAATCCCTGTTTGTTTGTTAAATTTTTAAGATCAGTCACACCCAATCAACTCTTCGATCAGATGAAGCTCATCTCAATCATCATCAAATTTCGCAGACGATTCAATTACTCCATACTCATAAGTGCTGTTATTTAATTCAAGTCAATTTTCAGTTTAAAGCCCGACGTCATCATTTAGAACTCACATCGGATTGAAACCACTAAATGGTTTTCCTTGATGATGAAACAGCACGTATGATTTTAGATGTCAGTTAAACAATGTAGCTCTTGTTTCAAATCCTAATGCTTTAGAACATCAATACGATATTATGTTGATAACAATAACAATTGATATAAATCTAATACAATAACTTAATATATAACCTGTATGCAATATCAATGATACGATATATTTGACAGAATCAATCAGTTTCTTGTAGCTTGAATAGAATGAGTTCAGGTGACGATGACGACCAGAATATGAATTATGACATCATATTGAATTTGACAATTAGATGTGGGTGCATGCAACTGAAATGCATAACACAAATAAAACTTTGCTCGAATTATAACACTGGACGCCAGAAACTAATGAGACAATTAATACTAAATTAAAGCATTTTATTGACAATTTTGCAACTAGTTTACTGTAGGCAGCAATGTTAGTCAAATATTTTGAAAATATGCAAAATAGTTCATGAGTTGCATGAAATTGATATTGAGACTTCGGGATTGAAAAGGTCAATAACAGGGCTCGATTTTAACACTGACCCGTTAACCCGATGATAGTAGAATTTCATATGGGTTAGTAAAAGTACACCGGCACTAACACGCCTGGGTTAGTAATTCTCTCAAAAGAGGAAATACGAAAAAACACTGTTATTATGTACCCAACAAAAATTGACAAGACAGATTTTTTGCTGCCTTTAATGTTTTATTGAATGTTTTGAAATTAATTTGTCCGGAAAGCTGCTGCTGCCTTAAGCAGGAATGGATTTCTGGACAAATTAATTTCAAAATATTCAACAGCTGTTCTGTATGATTGCCTTGGAAATGAGTTTTGTAGGGATCCATCAGTGAATGGATTAAAGAAGTGATCAGCTTTGAGCGTACAAACATTGGGTTAGTGAAATTTGCTGCGGGATAGTAAAATCAATGCTGCACTAGACCACCTGGGTTAGTAGAAAAAATCCTTAAAATATACCCCTGAATAACACATTACAATTAAAGTTACAGTAAAGATAGATTGACAATGCCATCATTATTCCCAGTCATAATGACCATATTGACCAAAATACAATATAAGTACAATATAATCCTATAACAGAAAAAATATGTAACTCATAATGAAATGAAATCATCCAAATAAAATTACACTAGATTATTGAACAAAATGAATATTTAGGCATTAGAATATAAAATGCCGGCTGGTAATATTTAGTACAGATTATTATAGGATAGACAAACATGTGTATATGTTGAGTAAAATATAGTAATATGCGTAGGAACATTATAATCAATATTTAAAATTATGAGAATATATAACTAATTAATAATAAAATTACATATAAATGTCCAATCAATCATATTCTATAGTCATACATATAAAATAACAACTCGATTATAAAATGAACCAATGCATATATTTACTTTATCTATTGTCTTATAAACAATAAGCGCTTATAAAATTGAATGTTGTAGGCTTAAGCTTAAGTGAAAAAATTAAATAAACACATTTAAAATTTGTCTGTTTTGTGTTCATTTAACCATTTGGGAAAAGTGATATCATTACAATTTAAATCTTCATAATTTTATAACGGTTATATAAGAATTGGTATTGTTTTGGCATACATTATTGGTGAAGCAGTGTTGTATGGCATACCATAACATTACAAACTGTGACAATGCAATCATAGGTAGCTTTAGTTGGATTTTACAGGCCAAACAAACACCTATGGTCTCGAGGAAAATCTAAATATTTCCTTATAGAATACTATTTTTGAAAATTTCCTACTAGAATGATGGGTCAGTAACTGAGCCAGCCATTCCAGTGGTAAATTTTCAAAAAATTTCTTCACTTGGCCTGCAAATGGCCATTTTATTTAATAAGAAAATATTTAGATTTTCTTGAAAATTAAAGGGTTAAATGGTTAAGCGATATGGATTTCTGTCGACTCTTACATATATTTAATTTCTAAACAATTTTACAGGAAAGATGTTAAATATTTGGAAACTAATTCGACTGAAATATGTTTTAGCAACAGTTCAGTCAAATTAGTTTCAAAATATTCAATAGCATATTTCTTATATCAAAGAATCTGCGGAGATAAATATATTTACCGAGAGAATAAATCAAATCTAATCAAATCAAATCAAATCAAATATGATGGATTCTAATTTTGTATAAGACATACCACAGAATACGTGTAATTCAAGCATTGGAACACTGTATCATGCCCAGTAAAACATATAGGGGTTAAAATTGATGTTAGTAGAACTTGACCAGTACAGTTTGTGACTGAGCAAAAATGGCTGCTGTTATCTGAAAACCAAGGAGAATATTTTCAAAAACTTACCACTGGAATAACTGGCTCGATAATCAAATTATTTTAATATAGTCTTCTCATGGTCTGGAAATTTACATTTTCTTTGAGAAAATTGCAATTTTCTTGACCAAATCTGAGATTTAATTACAGCAGTTTTACAACCTATGTAAACGAATCGCCATTTCTAAATAAATAAATAAATAATCAGTAGGCATGTAAAATATAGTGATATAGAGAATATTATTTCAGGCTACTGAATTTTCCTTAGACAGCTCCAGATTCCTGTCAAATACTTGTTCAAGATCATCCACAATCTTACAGCATAATATTTTACTGTTAATGACAGAATCAGGATTTGATCGATTAATTGTTATTAAGTTAATGAATTTGAAGATTCTGCTGCACATGTTGGCAAACAATATAACAATTTGCTACACGATTTCTATCCAAGGGTTGGTACAAAGAACCTGTGCAAATGCATTCGCTGGTATTATGTTTATGCAGGATGTTGAGGGCAGTGCTCGCACCCGGGTTTTCTATGTGGGGAGAGATGATGTGGTGCCAGTGAACCTTACAACCCTTAAGTCCCTATCTGTGTATTCTGTTAGTATAGTGAATGTGCTAGGGGTATGTAATGGCAGGGTTTCACTGTTGAGTAAAACGCTAGCATTGATTGATGTCAATGGTGGATTGACTGTCCATCCCTGCACCCTAGTGTGGTGACTGCAGATGGTATGCGTGGTGCAAAAAGATAGAGTTCGGCGCATGCTTTACAATTGTGGTGTGTGGGTATGAGTTGTTTTGTGGATGATTGTGTGTGCTTTGAATGTGAATGAACGTATTCTCCTGTATGGTATGAGGTGCCAGTGATCTTTTTAGCACTAAGTTCCGACGCTTCTTGTGCAGTAGATGTATTCCTGCACACGTCTGTTATATTTTCTATGCCCTGCGTAATGCTTGTGCATGTAGACATGACTGGATGATGTTGTTCATGAGACCTAAATATTCCATCAACACAGCATTGCAATATAAACACACTAAAAAACCCTGTCAAATTGTTCTAGCACCAACATGTCCATCCTTAAAAACACTATTAGCAAATAATAGCTCACAATAAAATGGTTTTCCTCTTCAGTAGAATTACATACATGTGCATGATTATTACAAGAGTTAGACAGAGATTGGGATAATTCTTGCTAGAGCAGGTACAGCTTGGAGGTGTGAAATTTCGAATTGTTTAAAGGCGAACAGTTAGAAGACTATTCATTCAAGGCCAACTAAAACTGTACATTGCTGTGGTTGGCCCTGCAGAATATTTCGAAAGGAATTTGATTGAAACAGATGTAAGTTGCTTTAAAACTATTAAGCAATGTCTGTATTTGTCTCCTATTGTATGGGTTAAAATGGGTTCATGTTTTGTAGCTCTACAGCCCAGATACAATTATATATGATGTAGAAAATCTCCTGCTGAACGGTTTGAAACCAATTTGACTAAGGCAGCAACAGTTTCTAGTCAAATTACCTTCAAAATCCTTTTGCCCTAAAGGCTTAAGCACATTTCCAGGCACTTTAAAAGGCGCTTAATCCCAGTCAAGCCTTAAGCCCAAAGATCTTATAGTCACTATATTGATTGATTGATTGATGTTTTATAGCTTTGCTGGTGCTGTAACAAGAAATAAATTATAACATGTCAGTTGTGGGCAGTAATCAAAGTATAACAATGGAAGTAACTCTGCCATGCTTTGAATAATATTAATAGTATCACACATTAACTCTTTAACCCTTTAACACTTGAATTTGTTCAAGAAAATTGAAATCTTCTCATAGAAAATGTTCATTTTCAGACCAAGTGAGACTACCTATGAAAATTTACCACTGGAATAACTGGCTCGGTTATCAAGCCAGCCATTCCAGTGGTAAATTTTCAAGAATAGTCTTCTCTAGGTCTGCAAATGGACATTTCTCAATACCACTGCAGAAGCCGTTTTTAGCTGATATGATGGTGTTAAATGGTTAAGCTCGATACACACGATACAACAGGTTGTATACATCAAGTTAGCCTGTGTGTATCGGGTTCGTACAACTTTGTCATCCAACATTTTATGCGATCAATCTATTGTCCCAATTTAATACACATGATTTATGTAACCATCTCCATTTACGGTATATGGCAACAAAATGACTGCTCATAGCAAATGTACATGGATGATCATAGAACTAATGTTACTAATTCTGACTACTAATTCTGACATTTGAATATTTTATGCCGATTTTGGATTGTGGGCAATAACTCTGGACCTGCTGTATATTTTGAATACGGTTTGATTGAAAGTTGTTGGTAGCTTAGGCACCAACAACTTTCGTTCAAATTGTTTTCAAAATATCAAGCATATTCTGAGTTAAAACACACGGAAAATGGAGTCTGCAAAAATTGAGCAGGCAGACAGTTAAGAACATGCATGGCATCAATACTAATTACTATCAATTACACTTCTACAGCAGCATGACAGTACAACATCACTAATAATTACTATCAATTACACTTCTACAACACTATGACAGTACAACTTCAATAATAATTACTATCAATTACACTTCTACAACAGCATGACAGTACAACATCAATGAGAATTACTATAGATAATATTGGTTTAAGTATGTGTAGACAATTCTGATAAAAACTTGAATTACTGATATCTTGCAGAATAACCTGTCAGTTTCATATTTAGCTCTCAATCGTCAGAGAACGCAGTTGTAAAATTAGGGCTTTAAATTAACCAGGATAAGCCACTAGTCCGAGGGTTAATGACCAGTAAATTTGGTTATTCATAGTGATTATCTAATAAAGCCTATTTCTGACAGATTCACTGCTCTCCCATATAGTAAGCTCGGGAATTCTTGTACTAACTATGGGAATGTAAAACATTCAACAGCTTATTTGTATGGTTGCCATGAAATTGAGATACTCAGACTCTGGGGTTCAACATTACAGGTAAGATATTGCATATTTTGAAAGAAATTTGACAGAAACATGTTGCTATCACAGCCTCCTGTCAAATAAGTTTCAAAATATTTAACAAAATATTTAACAACTTATCTGTAATGTTGAACCCCAGAATTTTTATAATGCATTGATTAAATTGAACCCAAATGGCAAAATGGATGTGATGAGAGATCTACTCATATGTTTCAAATGACATCACAATTCAAAGATGCCCCTTGATTAGTGACTTTGTATTAAGTACAACACTGACTACAGTTGTCATTTATGTAATGAAAATAAAACTATCTCAATTTCAAGGCAACCATACAGGTAAGCTGTTTAATAGATTGAAAAAAATTCCACAAGAACATGTGAAAGGCTTAAGCCCTGACATAAGTTTAACATAATCAAGCAATATTTGCACTTTTACAATGTCCCACAATGAAGTATTATTGTATACAAGATTTATGTATAAATGATCAAAGTGTCCTCAAAGAAATCAAAGACTGCATATAGTATAAACATAAGCTTATTTTATATTAGAGATGGGTTTCCATCTATGGTGCTGTAGAGGCGCAACACACAGGTGTTCATCATCGAAAGATGATCGTCGTCCACTGCCTGGAGAGTACGAGGCATAGGCTGGAATATTTCCTCACTAACTGACAGTTCTGATGATGATGGCCAAAGATATACCTGTCAATGAAATAAATAATAGATTTTTTTATCTCCAGAATTTTTATAATACATTGATTAAATTGAACCCAAATGGCATAATCGATGTATTGGACAAATGAAGCACTCAAGTTTCCATGTCGTGTATTTCTCTATTTGTATGAATTGTGTGATTCAGAATGAAGACATTTCTTTACTATACCATCTATAAGATATCTAAGGGACTTCTGAACAGGCCCACCCATGTCATTGTAGGACAAGAGTTCATCACTTCCATTGACCATTGAAGTAAACCCCCCCATTATTGGATATGGCCTAATTAATGGATGTGATGAGAGATCTACTCATATCTTTCAAATAATAATAATAATAATAATAATAATAATAATACAGCATTTGTAAAGCGCCATGTGTCAATGTCAATTTTCAAAGGCGCTTGTGAAGAGATGTGTTTTTAATTTTTGTTTGAAATCATTAATTGATTGGATGGATTTGATGTGGACAGGTAGCTGGTTCCATAGTCTCGGAGCCACAACACTGAAGGCTCTGTCCCCACAGGAGCGTAAATTCGATCGCGGAATTTGGAGCAATAGCTTATCCACAGAACGAAGTCTGCGACATGGATCATATGTCAAGAGAAGTTCCTGCAAATAGTCGGGAGCGTTGTTGTTTAGACATTTCCAAGTCAAGAGCAGAATCTTGAACTCAATCCGTTTCCGGATGGGGAGCCAATGAAGATCTTTCAAAATTGGTGTTATGTGATGACGCTTTTCGACCTTGACTACCAGACGAGCCGCAGCATTTTGCACATATTGCAGTTTATCAAGGGATTTTTCGGTGATGCCATATAAGAGACTGTTTCCATTGTCCAATCGTGATGTGATAAACGCGTGAACAAGTGTCTCTGTGGTCTGATATGTCAGCACATTTCTGATGGAATTAATGTTACGCAAATGGTAAGTCGCAGATTTGCACACAGAGCTTACATGTGCATCCATATTCATAGCCTGGTCTAGATACACGCCCAAGTTCCTAGCGGATGTAGTTGCCGGGATCACGCTGTCAACTAACTGAACTTCCGTAGTGCCGATTTTGCTGCGTTGTTGATTTGTCGCTATGATAAGGAACTCAGTCTTGTCTGGATTGAGTTTTAGCTTGTTCTTGGTCATCCACCGGCTAATATCAAATGACATCACAATTCAAAGATGCCCCTTGATTAGTGACGTTGTATTAAGTACAACACTGACTACAGTTGTCATTTATGTAATGAAAATAAAACTATTTTATGAAGTAAATAAAGGTGCATATTCACAACAGAATGCTATAAATAAAATTATTTAAATTGTATACATTTAGAAGCTTAAATTCTATATCTCAATGTAATGAAACGAAATAAATCTTAACAAGATGATTTCAATCAGTATAAATTAATATAATGTTTTAATTGCGAAGTTAATATAGCGGAACGATCACATTTATTTCGTTTCATTACATGTAGGCACACAGTTTAAGCCTCTAAAAGTATATTATTTTAACAATTGTATTTTCAAGTGGGTCTTCGTATGAATATTCACCTTTAATACATTCCATTTCTGATTTATAGATCTGTTTTCTGCTAGTTAATAAATATGTTATCCACGACAATTGTTTAATCCATTAAACAATCAAGTCCCATGTAAGCTGCTGAATATTTTGAAATTAAGTCGACAAGAACCTGTTGCTACCATCCCAGTCAAATTACTTTCAAAACATTCAACATAATGTATTAACCTGATAGCGATTTTTCCAATTCGGCTTATGTTTAAATGGTCAACCCAGAATCAGCCCTAAGATATCTGCTCTTTCACAGTATCTGTAGTGGTCTTGAGGAATGTCAATTTGCAGGCCAAGAGAAGGGTATATTTTAAAATTTACCAGTGGCATGTCATTGTCTCGATCACCAGTCATTCCAGTGCTTAGTTTTCAAAAAATAGTCTTCAAATGGTGAGTAAATTGGCACCGATATGGCTTTTCAAGAGGTAAATTAAAAGACTCACTTTCAATTTTCTTGAAAAATCTTGACCATTAAAGGGTTGAGATAAATAACATTTTAAGGCACTGTTGATAGAGGTGTTAAAGGAATCAGCCATATTAGATGAGTTTTCAGAAATACATTATCCACCTCACATATAAGCTGCTTATTTTTAAATCGCATGGGTTATTTCCATTGGTGGATGTGAGCAGTGAACCAGAAAATCTAAATATATTAAATCATTTTCAATAAGAAATATTATGTTGAATATTTTGAAACTATTTTGACTATTCTCGCTATATACCTGTTAATTTTGTTGAAGCTGCGTGTCCAAGTGCATGATCAAGATATGAAGATGATGAATTCTCCAAACATTTTTCTCACACGAGGCGACGATATACGAAAAATAATAATAAATAATAATAATAATAATAATAATAATAACTATAATGCACTTGAGGGAGATACTATCACATGCCTTTTGTGCTCTGTCATTCCAATGGACTTAGTGACTCCAGTGACCGAGACATTTGATCGGGTTGACATCAAATGCAAACAATCATCAAATGTTGTAATATGATGGCAAATTGAAATACCTTGGTCTTATCCAAAATGCAGAGAAGTAATTACAACATTGTAAGCATTGTCTTGAGCTAATATAAATATATATAAGACAAAGTTTTTAAATGGTTAACTACATTGGCATTGTTTGAAATAAAGTGAATACAAGAATTCGGTATTTATTATTTCCAGTATGATGTTATAATTAATGATGATGACGATCTATGTGCAATAGAATAAGTTTAAATGCAAAAAGGCACTCGTTTTAAGTGAGAGTTGCCTCCCTTATTAAATTATACAGACCATGGTAAAAAGAACTGTTCAAGAAAATGTTTAGCATTAGAGAATATCGTTGAAAATGATGAGTTAGACTCAAGGCTCGTCGAAATGTCTCAGGTGGCTACCGAAGTGGAATGGAATGATGCACGGTAATGGCTGGTAGATTTCAAACCAGAACTCCTGGTAGACCCATCAACTACCTCACAGCAGCCACACCCGTGGGTACAGGGTAAGCCAGCAAGGAGCGCTGTGACATCCCTCCCGTACACTGAACATGTTGTGGCAATGTTTCAGCAGGCAGAGGAATCTATTCAATTTAATGAAAAACTTATGAGGGCCCTCATAATTTAACAGGAGTGTGGTATTGCATCTGATTTATTTCAGAAATACTGTGTCATCCCAAAACCGTGAGCTCATGATCTCATGGCATTGGGCAAAGGTGCAGGATCTGGGTCGGACTGACATGGGACCTTATTAGCTCGAATGATATACATTCCACAAATATCCTGCACTGCCAGATTTAGAGGAGAGTATGAGTGTGTCAATTTCGTCACTGTGTCATGTCTCCAAACTGGAATAATGGGTCGTAGCAGCTTCCGCATCTCACCAGCAATCACCAATTTCATTCCACAGAGTCATTCAGGATGGCTTCAAGCGGAGTCCGGACAGTCAGAAACAAAGCATCACCAGGAATTTCAAGGCAAGGTGACAGCTAGCCATTGCATGTGTCATCCTGAAACTGTGCGCTCATGATCCCATGGCTTTGAGCGAAGATGCGTGGCCTGGATCAGGACTGACATGGTACCCATTTTCTCGAATGCTATACATTCATCAAATCCTGCACTGAATTGCATCAAGGCAGATTGGTTTCTGCCACATCCGCTGACAGTTCACAAATCCTGCTAGATTGTGGCAATACTTTGAAGCTAATTTGAATCCAAGCCCAGGCAGCAAAAACTTCCAAGCGAATTAGTTTCAAAATATTAACCAGGACGATTGAGTATTTTGAAAGTAATTTGACTGGAATCTGGCAACAAGGCATCAACAGCGACATCTTCCAGTTAGTTAGTTTCAAAATATTCAATAGAGGCCTAACATTCTACTGAATTTGTCATTTCTGGCAATCACGTTAAAGAACTAACACACGTAAACAACATTTTACCTGCAGTGTTGGACCAGGTGACTGTTGGTGACCAAATGTCCATTGCATGATCGGAAGTAGCTGGAATATAATCTGTTCTTGTGTACCTTAATGAAAGAAAACATCGTAATATCAAGCATCGTGGTCAATATTGGTCGAACTTGAATTAGTATGGTAATGATGATATAATAGGTGTGGTATCATTTAGCAATAATTCTAATTAATTCAAATTGAAATATGGAAACTCAGGGTTCTAAGGGTTAAAGTAATGACGCTAACTCTGTTAATATCTTTATGGAGAGGGTTGTATAAAATAATTACCTTCCATCATGTGCCCATTGCATCTCTATGTGCATCACACTGAGAGTGCCACTGTGCAGGCGCTTCATCTTGATAGCTTTGACAGTCACGGCTAAAGGATCAGATGCATGATACGTGGTCTACTGTCCCGTCTCTGGCTCCAGTAACCAGGGCAAAAACCGGAATATAGAAAGAATAATAATATTATTAAAATAAAAATAATAATAATAATAATAATAATAATAATAATAATAATAATAATAACTATAATGCACTTGAGGGAGACACTGTCTCACGCCTTTTGTGCTCTCTCTTTCCAATGCACTTAGTGACTGCAGTGGCCGAGACATTTGATAGGTTGACATCAAATGCAAACAATCATCAAATGTTGTAATATGATGGTACATGCTAAATCTGGTGATTCTGCCTTCTTGCAGACTGTAATCCCACAAAATTGAAATACTTTGGTCTTATCCAAAAGGCAGAGAAGTGATTAGAACATTGTAAGCATTGTCTTGATCTAATATAAATATATATAAGACAAAGTTTTTAAATGGTTAACTACATTGGCATTGTTTGAAATAAAGTGAATACAAGAATTCTGTATTTATTATTGCCAGTATGATGTTATAATTAATGATGATGACGATCTATGTGCAATAGAATAAGTTTAAATGCAAAAAGGCACTCGTTTTAAGTGAGAGTTTCCTCCCTTATTAAATTATACAGACCATGGTAAAAAGAACTGTTCAAGAAAATGTTTAGCATTAGAGAATATCGTGGAAAATGATGAGTTAGACTCAAGGCTCGTCGAAATGTCTCAGGTGGCTACCGAAGTGGAATGGAATGATGCATGGTAATGGCTGGTAGATTTCAAACCAGAACTCCTGGTAGACCCATCAACTACCTCACAGCAGCCACACCCGTGGGTACAGGGTAAGCCAGCGAGGAGCGCTGTGACATCCCTCCCATACACTGAACATGTTGTTGTGGCAATGTTTCAGCAGGCAGAGGAATCTATTCAATTTAATGAAAAATTTATGAGGGCCCTAATAATTTAACAGGAGTGTGGTATTGCATCTGATTTATTTCAGAAATACTGTGTCATCCCAAATCCGTGAGCTCATGATCTCATGGCACTGGGCAAAGGTGCAGGATCTGGGTCCGGACTGACATGGGACCTTATTTGCTCGAATGATATACATTCCACAAATATCCTGCACTGCCAGATTTAGAGGAGAGTATGAGTGTGTCAATTTCGTCACTGTGTCATGTCTCCAAACTGGAATAATGGATCGTATTAGCTTCCGCATCTCACCAGCAATTACCAATTTCATTCCACAGAGTCATTCAGGATGGCTTCAAGCGGAGTCCGGACAGTCAGAAACAAAGCATCACCAGGAATTTCCGGGCAAGGTGACAGCTAGCCATTGCATGTGTCATCCTGAAACTGTGCGCTCCTGATCCCATGGCTTTGAGCGAAGATGCGTGGCCTGGATCAGGACTGACATGGGACCCATTTTCTCGAATGCTATACATTCACCAAATCCCGCACTGAATTGCATCAATGCAGATTGGTTTCTGCCACATCCGCTGTCAGTTCACTAAACCTGCTAGATTGTGGCAATACTTTGAAGCTAATTTGAATCCAAGCCCAGGCAGCAAAAACTTCCAAGCAAATTAGTTTCGAAATATTAACCAGGACGATTGAGTATTTTGAAAGTAATTTGACTGGAATCTGGCAACAAGGCATCAGCAGCGACATCTTCCAGTTAGTTAATTTCAAAATATTCAATAGAAGCCTAACATTCTACTGAATTTGTCATTTCTTGCCATCACGTTAAAGAACTAACACACGTAAAGAACATTTTACCTGCAGTATTGGACCAGGTGACTGTTGGTGACCAAATGTCCATTGCATAATCGGAAGTGGCTGGAATGTAATCTGTTCTTGTGTACCTTAATGAAAGAAAACATCGTAATATCAAGCATCGTGGTCAATATTGGTCGAACTTGAATTAGTATGGTAATGATGATATAATAGGTGTCGTATCATTTAGCAATAATTCTAATTAATTCAAATTGAAATATGGAAACTCAGGGTTCTAACGGTTAAAGTAATGACGCTAACTCTGTTAATATCTTTATGGAGAGGGTTGTATAAAATAATTACCTTCCATCATGTGCCCATTGCATCTCTATGTGCATCACACTGAGAGTGCCACTGTGCAGGAGCTTCATCTTGATAGCTTTGACAGTCACGGCTAAAGGATCAGATGCATGATACGTGGTCTACTGTCCCGTCTCTGGCTCCAGTAACCAGGGCAAAAACCGGAATATAGAAAGAATAATAATATTATTAAAATAATAATAATAATAATAATAATAATAATAATTATAATAATAACTATAATGCACTTGAGGGAGATACTGTCTCACGCCTTTTGTGCTCTCTCTTTCCAATGCACTTAGTGACTGCAGTGGCCGAGACATTTGATAGGTTGACATCAAATGCAAACAATCATCAAATGTTGTAATATGATGGCACATGCTAAATCTGGTGATTCTGCCTTCTTGCAGACTGTAATCCCACAAAATTGAAATACTTTGGTCTTATCCAAAAGGCAGAGAAGTGATTACAACATTGTAAGCATTGTCTTGATCTAATATAAATATATATAAGACAAAGTTTTTAAATGGTTAACTACATTGGCATTGTTTGAAATAAAGTGAATATAAGAATTCGGTATTTATTATTGCCAGTATGATGTTATAATTAATGATGATGACGATCTATGTGCAATAGAATAAGTTTAAATGCAAAAAGGCACTCGTTTTAAGTGAGAGTTTCCTCCCTTATTAAATTATACAGACCATGGTAAAAAGAACTGTTCAAGAAAATGTTTAGCATTAGAGAATATCGTGGAAAATGATGAGTTAGACTCAAGGCTCGTCGAAATGTCTCAGGTGGCTAACAAAGTGGAATGGAATGATGCACGGTAATGGCTGGTAGATTTCAAACCAGAACTCCTGGTAGACCCATCAACTACCTCACAGCAGCCACACCCGTGGGTACAGGGTAAGCCAGCGAGGAGCGCTGTGACATCCCTCCCGTACACTGAACATGTTGTGGCAATGTTTCAGCAGGCAGAGATATCTATTCAATTTAATGAAAAATTTATGAGGGCCCTCATAATTTAACAGGAGTCTGGTATTGCATCTGATTTATTTCAGAAATACTGTGTCATCCCAAATCCGTGAGCTCATGATCTCATGGCATTGGGCAAAGGTGCAGGATCTGGGTCCGGACTGACATGGGACCTTATTTGCTCGAATGATATACATTCCACAAATATCCTGCACTGCCAGATTTAGAGGAGAGTATGAGTGTGTCAATTTCGTCACTGTGTCATGTCTCCAAACTGGAATAATGGGTCGTGGCAGCTTCCGCATCTCACCAACAATCACCAATTTCATTCCACAGAGTCATTCAGGATGGCTTCAAGCGGAGTCCGGACAGTCAGAAACAAAGCATCACCAGGAATTTCCGGGCAAGGTGACAGCTAGCCATTGCATGTGTCAACCCGAAACTGTGCGCTCCTGATCCCATGGCTTTGAGCGAAGATGCGTGGCCTGGATCAGGACTGACATGGGACCCATTTTCTCGAATGCTATACATTCATCAAATCCTGCACTGAATTGCATCAAGGTAGATTGGTTTCTGCCACATCCGCTGTCAGTTCACAAAACCTGCTAGATTGTGGCAATACTTTGAAGCTAATTTGAATCCAAGCCCAGGCAGCAAAAACTTCCAAGCGAATTAGTTTCAAAATATTAACCAGGACGATTGAGTATTTTGAAAGTAATTTGACCTGAATCTGGCAACAAGGCATCAACAGCGACATCTTCCAGTTAGTTAGTTTCAAAATATTCAATAGAAGCCTAACATTCTACTGAATTTGTAATTTGTGGCCATCACATTAAAGAACTAACACACGTAAAGAACATTTTACCTGCAGTGTTGGACCAGGTGACTGTTGGTGACCAAATGTCCATTGCATAATCGGAAGTGGCTGGAATGTAATCTGTTCTTGTGTACCTTAATGAAAGAAAACATCGTAATATCAAGCATCGTGGTCAATATTGGTCGAACTTGAATTAGTATGGTAATGATGATATAATAGGTGTCGTATCATTTAGCAATAATTCTAATTAATTCAAATTGAAATATGGAAACTCAGGGTTCTAAGGGTTAAAGTAATGACGCTAACTCTGTTAATATCTTTATGGAGAGGGTTGTATAAAATAATTACCTTCCATCATGTGCCCATTGCATCTCTATGTGCATCACACTGAGAGTGCCACTGTGCAGGAGCTTCATCTTGATAGCTTTGACAGTCACGGCTAAAGGATCAGATGCATGATACGTGGTCTACTGTCCCGTCTCTGGCTCAAGTAACCAGGGCAAAAACCGGAATATAGAAAGAATAATAATATTATTAAAATAATAATAATAATAATAATAATAATAATAATAACTATAATGCACTTGAGGGAGATACTGTCTCACGCCTTTTGTGCTCTCTCTTTCCAATGCACTTAGTGACTGCAGTGGCCGAGACATTTGATAGGTTGACATCAAATGCAAACAATCATCAAATGTTGTAATATGATGGTACATGCTAAATCTGGTGATTCTGGCTTCTTGCAGACTGTAATCCCACAAAATTGAAATACTTTGGTCTTATCCAAAAGGCAGAGAAGTGATTACAACATTGTAAGCATTGTCTTGAGCTAATATAAATATATATATAAGACAAAGTTTTTAAATGGTTAACTACATTGGCATTGTTTGAAATAAAGTGAATACAAGAATTCGGTATTTATTATTGCCAGTATGATGTTATAATTAATGATGATGACGATCTATGTGCAATAGAATAAGTTTAAATGCAAAAGGCACTCGTTTTAAGTGAGAGTTGCCTCCCTTATTAAATTATACAGACCATGGTAAAAAGAACTGTTCAAGAAAATGTTTAGCATTAGAGAATATCGTGGAAAATGATGAGTTAGACTCAAGGCTCGTCGAAATGTCTCAGGTGGCTACCGAAGTGGAATGGAATGATGCACGGTAATGGCTGGTAGATTTCAAACCAGAACTCCTGGTAGACCCATCAACTACCTCACAGCAGCCACACCCGTGGGTACAGGGTAAGCCAGCGAGGAGCGCTGTGACATCCGTCCCATACACTGAACATGTTGTTGTGGCAATGTTTCAGCAGGCAGAGGAATCTATTCAATTTAATGAAAAACTTATGAGGGCCCTCATAATTTAACAGGAGTGTGGTATTGCATCTGATTTATTTCAGAAATACTGTGTCATCCCAAATCCGTGAGCTCATGATCTCATGGCACTGGGCAAAGGTGCAGGATCTGGGTCCGGACTGACATGGGACCTTATTTGCTCGAATGATATACATTCCACAAATATCCTGCACTGCCAGATTTAGAGGAGAGTATGAGTGTGTCAATTTCGTCACTGTGTCATGTCTCCAAACTGGAATAATGGATCGTATTAGCTTCCGCATCTCACCAGCAATCACCAATTTCATTCCACAGAGTCATTCAGGATGGCTTCAAGCGGAGTCCGGACAGTCAGAAACAAAGCATCACCAGGAATTTCCGGGCAAGGTGACAGCTAGCCATTGCATGTGTCATCCTGAAACTGTGCGCTCCTGATCCCATGGCTTTGAGCGAAGATGCGTGGCCTGGATCAGGACTGACATGGGACCCATTTTCTCGAATGCTATACATTCACCAAATCCTGCACTGAATTGCATCAATGCAGATTGGTTTCTGCCACATCCGCTGTCAGTTCACAAAACCTGCTAGATTGTGGCAATACTTTGAAGCTAATTTGAATCCAAGCCCAGGCAGCAAAAACTTCCAAGCAAATTAGTTTCAAAATATTAACCAGGACGATTGAGTATTTTGAAAGTAATTTGACTGGAATCTGGCAACAAGGCATCAGCAGCGACATCTTCCAGTTAGTTAGTTTCAAAATATTCAATAGAAGCCTAACATTCTACTGAATTTGTCATTTCAGGCCATCACGTTAAAGAACTAACACACGTAAAGAACATTTTACCTGCAGTGTTGGACCAGGTGACTGTTGGTGACCAAATGTCCATTGCATAATCGGAAGTGGCTGGAATGTAATCTGTTCTTGTGTACCTTAATGAAAGAAAACATCGTAATATCAAGCATCGTGGTCAATATTGGTCGAACTTGAATTAGTATGGTGATGATGATATAATAGGTGTCGTATCATTTAGCAATAATTCTAATTAATTCAAATTGAAATATGGAAACTCAGGGTTCTAAGGGTTAAAGTAATGACGCTAACTCTGTTAATATCTTTATGGAGAGGGTTGTATAAAATAATTACCTTCCATCATGTGCCCATTGCATCTCTATGTGCATCACACTGAGAGTGCCACTGTGCAGGCGCTTCATCTTGATAGCTTTGACAGTCATGGCTAAAGGATCAGATGCATGATACGTGGTCTACTGTCCCGTCTCTGGCTCCAGTAACCAGGGCAAAAACCGGAATATAGAAAGATCAATAATATTATTAAAATAATAATAATAATAATAATAATAATAATAATAACTATAATGCACTTGAGGGATATACTGTCTCACGCCTTTTGTGCTCTCTCTTTCCAATGCACTTAGTGACTGCAGTGGCCAAGACATTTGATAGGTTGACATCAAATGCAAACAATCATCAAATGTTGTAATATGATGGCACATGCTAAATCTGGTGATTCTGCCTTCTTGCAGACTGTGATCCCACAAAATGGAAATAATTTGGTCTTATCCAAAAGGCAGAGAAGTGATTACAACATTGTAAGCAATTTCTTGAGCTAATATAAATATATATAAGACATAAAGTTTTTAAATGGTTAACTACATTGGCATTGTTTGAAATAAAGTGAATACAAGAATTCGGTATTTATTATTGCCAGTATGATGTTATAATTAATGATGATGACGATCTATGTGCAATAGAATAAGTTTAAATGCAAAAAGGCACTCGTTTTAAGTGAGAGTTGCCTCCCTTATTAAATTATACAGACCATGGTAAAAAGAACTGTTCAAGAAAATGTTTAGCATTAGAGAATATCGTGGAAAATGATGAGTTAGACTCAAGGCTCGTCGAAATGTCTCAGGTGGCTACCGAAGTGGAATGGAATGATGCACGGTAATGGCTGGTAGATTTCAAACCAGAACTCCTGGTAGACCCATCAACTACCTCACAGCAGCCACACCCGTGGGTACAGGGTAAGCCAGCGAGGAGCGCTGTGACATCCGTCCCATACACTGAACATGTTGTTGTGGCAATGTTTCAGCAGGCAGAGGAATCTATTCAATTTAATGAAAATTTTATGAGGGCCCTCATAATTTAACAGGAGTGTGGTATTGCATCTGATTTATTTCAGAAATACTGTGTCATCCCAAATCCGTGAGCTCATGATCTCATGGCACTGGGCAAAGGTGCAGGATCTGGGTCCGGACTGACATGGGACCTTATTTGCTCGAATGATATACATTCCACAAATATCCTGCACTGCCAGATTTAGAGGAGAGTATGAGTGTGTCAATTTCGTCACTGTGTCATGTCTCCAAACTGGAATAATGGATCGTATTAGCTTCCGCATCTCACCAGCAATCACCAATTTCATTCCACAGAGTCATTCAGGATGGCTTCAAGCGGAGTCCGGACAGTCAGAAACAAAGCATCACCAGGAATTTCCGGGCAAGGTGACAGCTAGCCATTGCATGTGTCATCCTGAAACTGTGCGCTCCTGATCCCATGGCTTTGAGCGAAGATGCGTGGCCTGGATCAGGACTGACATGGGACCCATTTTCTCGAATGCTATACATTCACCAAATCCTGCACTGAATTGCATCAATGCAGATTGGTTTCTGCCACATCCGCTGTCAGTTCACAAAACCTGCTAGATTGTGGCAATACTTTGAAGCTAATTTGAATCCAAGCCCAGGCAGCAAAAACTTCCAAGCAAATTAGTTTCAAAATATTAACCAGGACGATTGAGTATTTTGAAAGTAATTTGATTGGAATCTGGCAACAAGGCATCAGCAGCGACATCTTCCAGTTAGTTAGTTTCAAAATATTCAATAGAAGCCTAACATTCTACTGAATTTGTCATTTCAGGCCATCACGTTAAAGAACTAACACACGTAAAGAACATTTTACCTGCAGTGTTGGACCAGGTGACTGTTGGTGACCAAATGTCCATTGCATAATCGGAAGTGGCTGGAATGTAATCTGTTCTTGTGTACCTTAATGAAAGAAAACATCGTAATATCAAGCATCGTGGTCAATATTGGTCGAACTTGAATTAGTATGGTGATGATGATATAATAGGTGTCGTATCATTTAGCAATAATTCTAATTAATTCAAATTGAAATATGGAAACTCAGGGTTCTAAGGGTTAAAGTAATGACGCTAACTCTGTTAATATCTTTATGGAGAGGGTTGTATAAAATAATTACCTTCCATCATGTGCCCATTGTATCTCTATGTGCATCACACTGAGAGTGCCACTGTGCAGGCGCTTCATCTTGATAGCTTTGACAGTCATGGCTAAAGGATCAGATGCATGATACGTGGTCTACTGTCCCGTCTCTGGCTCCAGTAACCAGGGCAAAAACCGGAATATAGAAAGATCAATAATATTATTAAAATAATAATAATAATAATAATAATAATAATAATAACTATAATGCACTTGAGGGATATACTGTCTCACGCCTTTTGTGCTCTCTCTTTCCAATGCACTTAGTGACTGCAGTGGCCAAGACATTTGATAGGTTGACATCAAATGCAAACAATCATCAAATGTTGTAATATGATGGCACATGCTAAATCTGGTGATTCTGCCTTCTTGCAGACTGTGATCCCACAAAATGGAAATAATTTGGTCTTATCCAAAAGGCAGAGAAGTGATTACAACATTGTAAGCATTTTCTTGAGCTGATATAAATATATATAAGACATAAAGTTTTTAAATGGTTAACTACATTGGCATTGTTTGAAATAAAGTGAATACAAGAATTCGGTATTTATTATTGCCAGTATGATGTTATAATTAATGATGATGACGATCTATGTGCAATAGAATAAGTTTAAATGCAAAAAGGCACTCGTTTTAAGTGAGAGTTGCCTCCCTTATTAAATTATACAGACCATGGTAAAAAGAACTGTTCAAGAAAATGTTTAGCATTAGAGAATATCGTGGAAAATGATGAGTTAGACTCAAGGCTCGTCGAAATGTCTCAGGTGGCTACCGAAGTGGAATGGAATGATGCATGGTAATGGCTGGTAGATTTCAAACCAGAACTCCTGGTAGACCCATCAACTACCTCACAGCAGCCACACCCGTGGGTACAGGGTAAGCCAGCGAGGAGCGCTGTGACATCCCTCCCGTACACTGAACATGTTGTGGCAATGTTTCAGCAGGCAGAGGAATCTATTCAATTTAATGAAAAACTTATGAGGGCCCTCATAATTTAACAGGAGTGTGGTATTGCATCTGATTTATTTCAGAAATACTGTGTCATCCCAAAACCGTGAGCTCATGATCTCATGGCATTGGGCAAAGGTGCAGGATCTGGTTCCGGACTGACATGGGACCTTATTTGCTCGAATGATATACATTCCACAAATATCCTGCACTGCCAGATTTAGAGGAGAGTATGAGTGTGTCAATTTCGTCACTGTGTCATGTCTCCAAACTGGAATAATGGGTCGTATCAGCTTCCGCATCTCACCAGCAATCACCAATTTCATTCCACAGAGTCATTCAGGATGGCTTCAAGCGGAGTCCGGACAGTCAGAAACAAAGCATCACCAGGAATTTCCAGGCAAGGTGACAGCTAGCCATTGCATGTGTCATCCTGAAACTGTGCGCTCAGGATCCCATGGCTTTGAGCAAAGATGCGTGGCCTGGATCAGGACTGACATGGGACCCATTTTCTCGAATGCTATACATGCATCAAATCCTGCACTGAATTGCATCAAAGCAGATTGGTTTCTGCCACATCCGATGACAGTTCACAAAACCTGCTAGATTGTGGCAATACTTTGAAGCTAATTTGAATCCAAGCCCAGGCAGCAAAAACTTCCAAGCAAATTAGTTTCAAAATATTAAGCAGGACGATTGAGTATTTTGAAAGTAATTTGACTGGAATATGCCAACAAGGCATCAACAGTGACATCTTCCAGTTAGTTAGTTTCAAAATATTCAATAGAAGCCTAACATTCTACTGAATTTGTCATTTCTGGCCATCACGTTAAAGAACTAACACACGTAAAGAACATTTTACCTGCAGTGTTGGACCAGGTGACTGTTGGTGACCAAATGTCCATTGCATAATCGGAAGTGGCTGGAATGTAATCTGTTCTTGTGCACCTTAATGAAAGAAAACATCGTAATATCAAGCATCGTGGTCAATATTGGTCGAACTTGAATTAGTATGGTAATGATGATATAATAGGTGTGGTATCATTTAGCAATAATTCTAATTAATTCAAATTGAAATATGGAAACTCAGGGTTCTAAGGGTTAAAGTAATGACGCTAACTATGTTTATATCTTTGGAGAGGGTTGTATAAAATAATTACCTTCCATCATGTGCCCATTGCATCTCTATGTGCATCACACTGAGAGTGCCACTGTGCAGGAGCTTCATCTTGATAGCTTTGACAGTCACGGCTAAAGGATCAGATGCATGATACGTGGTCTACTGTCCCGTCTCTGGCTCCAGTAACCAGGGCAAAAACCGGAATATAGAAAGAATAATAATATTATTAAAATAATAATAATAATAATAATAATAACTATAATGCACTTGAGGGAGATACTGTCTCACGCCTTTTGTGCGCTCTCTTTCCAATGCACTTAGTGACTGCAGTGGCCGAGACATTTGATAGGTTGACATCAAATGCAAACAATCATCAAATGTTGTAATATGATGGTACATGCTAAATCTGGTGATTCCGCCTTCTTGCAGACTGGAATCCCACAAAATTGAAATACTTTGCTCTTATCCAAAAGGCAGAGAAGTGATTACAACATTGTAAGCATTGTCTTGAGCTAATATAAATATATATAAGACAAAGTTTTTAAATGGTTAACTACATTGGCATTGTTTGAAATAAGGTGAATACAAGAATTCGGTATTTATTATTGCCAGTATGATGTTATAATTAATGATGATGACGATCTATGTGCAATAGAATAAGTTTAAATGCAAAAAGGCACTCATTTTAAGTGAGAGTTGCCTCCCTTATTAAATTATACAGACCATGGTAAAAAGAACTGTTCAAGAAAATGTTTAGCATTAGAGAATATCGTGGAAAATGATGAGTTAGACTCAAGGCTCGTCGAAATGTCTCAGGTGGCTACCGAAGTGGAATGGAATGATGCATGGTAATGGCTGGTAGATTTCAAACCAGAACTCCTGGTAGACCCATCAACTACCTCACAGCAGCCACACCCGTGGGTAGAGGTTAAGCCAGCGAGGAGTGCTGTGACATCCCTCCCGTACACTGAACATGTTGTGGCAATGTTTCAGCAGGCAGAGGAATCCATTCAATTTAATGAAAAACTTATTAGGGCCCTCATAATTTAACAGGAGTGTGCTATTGCATCTGATTTATTTCAGAAATACTGTGTCATCCCAAAAACCGTGAGCTCATGATCTCATGGCATTGGGCAAAGGTGCAGGATCTGGGTCCGGACTGACATGGGACCTTATTTGCTCGAATGATATACATTCCACAAATATCCTGCACTGCCAGATTTAGAGGAGAGTATGAGTGTGTCAATGTCGTCACTGTGTCATGTCTCTAAACTGGAATAATGGGTCGTAGCAGCTTCCGCATCTCACCAGCAATCACCAATTTCATTCCACAGAGTCATTCAGGATGGCTTCAAGCGGAGTCCGGACAGTCATAAACAAAGCATCACCAGGAATTTCCAGGCAAGGTGACCGCTAGCCATTGCGTGTGTCATCCTGAAACTGTGCGCTCATGATCCCATGGCATTGAGCGAAGATGCGTGGCCTGGATCAGGACTGACATGGGACCCATTTTCTCGAATGCTATACATTCATCAAATCCTGCACTGAATTGCATCAAGGCAGATTGGTTTCTGCCACATCCACTGACAGTTCACAAAACCTGCTAGATTGTGGCAATACGTTGAAGCTAATTTGAATCCAAGCGCAGGCAGCAAAAACTTCCAAGCAAATTAGTTTCAAAATATTAACCAGGACGATTGAGTACTTTGAAAGTAATTTGACTGGAATCTGGCAACAAGGCATCAACAGTGACATCTTCCATTTAGTTAGTTTCAAAATATTCAATAGAGGCCTAACATTCTACTGAATTTGTCATTTCTGGCCATCACGTTAAAGAACTAACAACGTAAAGAACATTTTACCTGCAGTGTTGGACCAGGTGACTGTTGGTGACCAAATGTCCATTGCATAATCGGAAGTGGCTGGAATGTAATCTGTTCTTGTGTACCTTAATGAAAGAAAACATCGTAATATCAAGCATCGTGGTCAATATTGGTCGAACTTGAATTAGTATGGTAATGATGATATAATAGGTGTGGTATCATTTAGCAATAATTCTAATTAATTCAAATTGAAATATGGAAACTCAGGGTTCTAAGGGTTAAAGTAATGACGCTAACTCTGTTAATATCTTTGGAGAGGGTTGTATAAACCAATTACCTTCCATCATGTGCCCATTGCATCTCTATGTGCATCACACTTAGAGTGCCACTGTGCAGGGGCTTCATCTTGATAGCTTTGACAGTCATGGCTAAAGGATCAGATGCATGATACGTGGTCTACTGTCCCGTCTCTGGCTCCAGTAACCAGGGCAAAAACCGGAATATAGAAAGAATAATAATATTATTAAAATAATAATAATAATAATAATAATAATAATAATAATAACAACTATAATGCACTTGAGGGAGATACTGTCTCACGCCTTTTGTGCTCTCTCTTTCCAATGCACTTAGTGACTGCAGTGGCCGAGACATTTGATAGGTTGACATCAAATGCAAACAATCATCAAATGTTGTAATAATGATGGTACATGCTAAATCTGGTGATTCTGCCTTCTTGCAGACTGTAATCCCACAAAATTGAAATACTTTGGTCTTATCCAAAAGGCAGAGAAGTGAGTACAACATTGTAAGCATTGTCTTGAGCTAATATAAATATATATAAGACAAAGTTTTTAAATGGTTAACTACATTGGCATTGTTTGAAATAAAGTGAATACAAGAATTCGGTATTTATTATTGCCAGTATGATGTTATAATTAATGATGATGACGATCTATGTGCAATAGAATAAGTTTAAATGCAAAAAGGCACTCGTTTTAAGTGAGAGTTGCCTCCCTTATTAAATTATACAGACCATGGTAAAAGAACTGTTCAAGAAAATGTTTAGCATTAGAGAATATCGTGGAAAATGATGAGTTAGACTCAAGGCTCGTCGAAATGTCTCAGGTGGCTACCGAAGTGGAATGGAATGATGCATGGTAATGGCTGGTAGATTTCAAACCAGAACTCCTGGTAGACCCATCAACTACCTCACAGTAGCCACACCCGTGGGTACAGGGTAAGCCAGCGAGGAGCGCTGTGACATCCCTCCCGTACATTGAACATGTTGTGGAAATGTTTCAGCAGGCAGAGGAATCTATTCAATTTAATGAAAAACTTATGAGGGCCCTCATAATTTAACAGGAGTGTGGTATTGCATCTGATTTATTTCAGAAATACTGTGTCATCCCAAAACCGTGAGCTCATGATCTCATGGCATTGGGCCAAGGTGCAGGATCTGGGTCCGGACTGACATGGGACCTTATTTGCTCGAATGATATACATTCCACAAATATCCTGCACAGCCAGATTTAGAGGAGAGTATGAGTGTGTCAATTTCGTCACTGTGTCATGTTTCCAAATTGGAATAATGGGTCGTAGCAGCTTCCGCATCTCACCAGCAATCACCAATTTCATTCCACAGAGTCATTCAGGATGGCTTCAAGCGGAGTCCGGACAGTCAGAAACAAAGCATCACCAGGAATTTCCGGGCAAGGTGACAGCTAGCCATTGCGTGTGTCATCCTGAAACTGTGCGCTCATGATCCCATGGCTTTGAGCGAAGATGCGTGGCCTGGATCAGGACTGACATGGGACCCATTTTCTCGAATGCTATACATTCATCAAATCCTGCACTGAATTGCATCAAGGCAGATTGGTTTCTGCCACATCCGCTGACTGCCATCACTGGCTGGCTGCCTGCCTGCCCTCCATGGCTGCCTGATTGCCTGCCTGCCCTCCCCTGGCTGCCTGATTGCCTGCCTGCCCTCCCCTTGCTGCCTGATTGCTTGCCCTGCTTTGGCTGCCTGATTGGGGGTAATATTACATAGTGCACTGGTCCTGCCCTGGCTGCCGGCCTGAGTGGTTTGTTTGACTGATGTTTGTTTATTTATGGATAATATGATAAACATAATTATACTCTGTTTGTTGATCAATGAATAGCGCAATCTACGCGCACGTATTACATTGAATGATTACATTAGGTAGCCTAATAGTGCCTTTAGGAGACTAGAGAATTATATGGTGTTAAATTGGGAATATTAGATCAATGAAATTGTAAGACCCAAGTATGCGTAGTACCATACACACAAACTATATAGTCCTAACTATGAAGCTGGTGTACATGTGTAGGCCTACACTGTCAGTCTCACGTAATCGCTGACATTACATAGACTTAAAAATAAGTATATTGTAATTGTACTTCTAAAATACATATAATAACTACATTTATTTATTGAATTTATGCAAAATACACTAGTGTGAATCCACTTCTAATCGGAACAGCGAGTTAATAGGCCGAATTGGCACCGGGCCGAATGCGCTTGACCGCGTTGTTTTCTGCCTCCATTTGGGTACATATTATTTGATTCTCTAATTCTGCTGCATAAATATCTTGATATGATTCCATATCAAGTTGTTGCTAAGAAGTTCACACATAAAAACACCATAAACACGCATGTATGAGGAGGAAAATTCGTAGCGTAGCATTCATAACCACAGAGCTGTTAGTCTCGAGAGATTTGTTTATGTACTTTGACCTTTGGCATTACCCATAATTCTTTGCGACGCTATAACTCCGAGGTAGCTTAATATAAGCTATCTCGGAGTTCCGAATGCGAATGTGCAGCAAGCGTCGGGTCAAAGGTCAAAGCACATAAACAAACCACTTTATGTGCCCTCGCTTAGCAATAATCACACAGCTTTTACGGCGTTTTCAGCTAAATAAGTTTTTTACAAACATCTCGCTTCATAAAGATAATATTCTTACGTAGTAATCACTGCGTGTTTATAAAAGAAATTTCATATGGCTAACACGAATCGCACGAAATACCCTATTTTCGTATATGCCCTATATAGTTAGCCTATATAATATGTAGTACGACTATGTTTGATTCCAGCGACTGTCGCCGGGTATTATATATATATTTTTAATTTCACACCCATATTGATTAAAACCTACAAAATCAACAGTTTCTAACTATTATTTTTTTATTTATATATAATTAGCAACCTCGGCGGTTAGCGCACCGAACCCACCCACTCACTCATCCACTCACCAACTCACTCACTCACTCACTCACTCACTCACTCACTCACTCACTCACTCACTCACTCACTCACTCACTCACTCACTCACTCACTCACTCACTCACTCACTCATCCACCCACCCACCCACCCACCCACCCACTCACTCACTCAGTCACTCATCCACTCACCGACTGACCCACTCACTCACTCACTCACTCACTCACTCACGCACGCACGCACTCACTCACTCACCCACTCACTCACTCACTCACTCACTCACTCACTCACTCACTCACTCACTCACTCACTCACTCACTCACTCACTCACTCACTCACTCACTCACTCACTCACTCACTCACTCACTCGCTGACCGACCCACCGACTCACTCGCTCGCTCACTGGATCGCTCACTCACTCACTGGCTCGCTGACTCGCTCACTGGCTGGCTGGCTTGATCGCTCACTGGCTCACTGACTCACTCACTGGCTCACTCACTGACTCACTCATTGACCAACTCACTGACTCACCGACCGACCCACCGACTCACTCACTCACTCACGAGTGAGTGACTGATAAATTGTGTGGGTGATTGAGTGGGTGAGTGAGTGAGTGGCAGGACGATTGATCAACTGGCTGGTCAACCGACCAACTAACTGGCTGTGTGGGTTGGTGGGTAGGTGGGTCAGTGGTGGATTGGGTCATAGGTCGATGTCTGTCTGCCACTGTGGATGCCACGTACATGCCTGGTTGTCTGGATGCCGCCCTGGCTGATTGCCTGACATGGCTGCCTAATTGCGTACCCTGCCCTACACTGCCCTGCCCAGCTCAGCCCAGTCCTGGCTACATGCCTGACATGCCCTGGCTGCCTGACTACCTATCATGCCTTGACTGACTGACTGCCTGCCCTCTACTGGCTGCCTGCCAGCCCTACTCTGGCTGCCTGATTGCTTTCCCTGTCCTGGCTGCCTGTCCTGACGGCCTGCCCTGCTCTGGCTGCCTGTTATGCCCTGACTGACTGTCTGCCCTGGCTGCCTGCCTTCCTTCCTCCCCTGGCTGCCTGACTGCATGGCTGCCATGCCATGCCCTTGCTGCATGCCTGCTCTGATCTGGCTGTCTGATTACCTGCCATGTCCTGACTGACTGCCAGCACTGGCTGGCTGCCTGCCTGCCCTCCATGGCTGCCTGATGCCTGCCTGCCCTACCCTGGCTGCCTGATTGCCTGCCTGCCCTCCCCTGGCTGCCTGATTGCCTGCCTGCCCTGCCCTTGCTGCCTGATTGCTTGCCCTGCTTTGGCTGCCTGATTTGGGGTAATATTACATAGTGCACCGGTCCTGCCCTGGCTGCCGGCCTGAGTGGTTTGTTTGACTGATGTTTGTTTATTTATGGATAATATGATAAACATAATTATACTCTGTTTGTTTATCAATGAATAGCGCAATCTACGCGCACGTATTACATTGAATGATTACATTAGGTAGCCTAATAGTGCCTTTAGGAGACTAGAGAATTATATAGTGTTAAATTGGGAATATTAGATCAATGAAATTGTAAGACCCAAGTATGCGTAGTACCATACACACAAACTATACACCTGTGCAAAAGTTAAGCACCAGCAAAAACAATAGAACGTAGAAACATGATGGTACAACTAGGCTGCCATACTTTTTGTCCCCGCGTTAGCTGACATAATTCCAAGTACGAAATTCACATGCATGCATGACTTCACGCCGCTTGATGTCCGTGCGTGGCGGGAAACAGCACACGTGTTCAGTTATGTAAAAGTCCAGTTTGAGGTGTAGAACATTACATACAGATTTAGGCGACAAGATTAGGAATTTTGTGTTCATGACCGTGGTTTATTTGTACAGAGAGAATTAGCTCTTGATTGTGAACCGCTATGGCAAGACGAAGGTTAAGTGATCGTGTGAAATGGCAAATCATAGGCATGCATACCACTGGTATGTCATGCAGAGAGATTGGCAGAGAGCTGAACATTAACCATACTGTAATCAGTCGTTTGATTGCAAAACATGGGCAAACTAACGAGCTGAAGGACAGGCCTAGATCTGGAAGACCGAAGAAGACTACTGCCCGTGATGATCGAGCCCTAGTACGCCTTGTTAGGAGATCTCCATTCACCAACAGCAGAGTGCTCAGCCAGCAATGGGAAACGCGCAATAGAGTGTCAATGTCTACCGTCAAAAGGAGACTGTATGCTGCTGGCATGAAAGCTAGGAGACCTGTCAGACGTCCTCTCCTCACTGCACACCACAAAGAGGAGCGTCTGAGGTGGTGCAACGAAAGAAGACACTGGAACATGAGATCCTGGAGACGGGTACACTGGTCCGATGAAAGTCGGTTCCTGCTTCATGCCACAGATGGTCGAACTCGTGTATGGAGGTCCAGACGCACGGCGTACGACCAACGTAACATCATGGAAGAAGTTCCATTTGGTGGAGGTTCCGTTATGATATGGGGGTGCATCTCATTTGATTGTAAGCTGGATCTGTTGACTGTACCTGGAACACTAAATGGACAAAGATATCAAGATTCCATACTGGATAGAGTTGTGGTCCCTCATTTTGTAAATCATGCACCTGGAACCCACCCTATATTCATGGATGACAACGCCCGACCACATCGTGCTAGAGCTGTGCATGAATACCTCCGCCAGAATGCCATCGAAAGCCTACCATGGCCAGCAAGGAGCCCTGACATGAACCCTATTGAGCATATCTGGGACATTCTGGGAAACATGGTGAGAAGGAGGGATCCCCCTGTGCAGAACCTACAGGAATTAACAGACGCACTCCATCTTGAATGGCAACGAATACCACAATGGCGTATCAGTCGGTTGGTGACCAGCATGAGACGTCGTGTCCAGGCCGTCATACAGGCACAAGGTGGATATACCCGGTATTAATAATGACAGTCTCAAACTCGTGCACAGATGTTAAACTTCGTTTTCAGACACCATTAATGACAATCTAGCCACGTGTGTCAACTGTAGGGCAATAGTTGTCAGTTGTGTCAACGTAACCATATTCAGGCCTCGTTTTCAAGTTCAAACAAAAACATACAGTGTTTCCCCACCATCATAATCAGCATTCCTCTAGTTGCATTATTACCTCTTGCACTAAGATGGATGGGTACATAAATGTTTATGCTATTGCTTTCTTCATAGCACATGAATATACCCTCGCATGTGCGTAAAAATAGGGTGGTGCTTAACTTTTGCACAGGTGTATATATAGTCCTAACTATGAAGCTGGTGTACGTGTGTAGGCCTACACTGTCAGTCTCACGTAATCGCTGACATTACATAGACTTAAAAATAAGCATTTTGTAATTGTACTTCTAAAATACATATAATAACTACATTTATTTATTGAATTTATGCAAAATACACTAGTGTGAATCCACTTATAATCGGAACAGCGAGTTAATAGGCCGAATTGGCACCGGGCCGAATGCGCTTGACCGCATTGTTTTCCACCTCCAGTTGCGCAAATATTATTTGATTCTCTAATTCTGCTGCATAAATATCTTGATATGATTCCATATCAAGCTGTCGCTAAGAAGTTTACACATAAGAACACCATAAAACACGCATGTATGAGGAGGAAAATTCGTAGCCTAGCATTCATAACCGCAGAGCTGTCAGACTCGAGAGATTTGTTTATGTGCTTTGACCTTTGACATTACCCATAATTCTTTGCGACGCCGTAACTCCGAGGTAGCTTATTACTGATGTTGTTGTTGTTGTTGTTTGGATCATCCTCCTCTTGATAGGAGCACCCACGTACAGTGGTCCCTATAAGTCTATTGACACAAATGTCTAATTTATTAGTTAGTTAAGGCACACGTAAGGTTAATAGTGTTCCATTCGTCTATGTTACCTGCATGCAAGTCCGAGCCTAACGGTCCAATGTACAAGTCCTATATAGCTTGTATGTGAAGTATTTTGCACAGCGCTGTTATGGTAGTAGGTTGATATGGAAGCACCTACCACAGTGTAGATTATAGCAGAGTCTTCTAGTGAGGTGGTCAATGTTCAGAAGCATGTCAGAGCAATTTGGCAGGGCGTCTGTAGTGGTCAGAGCAGTACAGTCGATGATGAGTTGTAGTACGAGGTTGTCATCTCCACAGAGGTGTATCCATACCGCAGGACCCAATGCATCTATAAGCAGTGCCTTCAGTTCTGACAGATAATGTCGTCTATGTGAATGTAAGGCCCCACAGTGCATCAGAAAATGTGAGTAGTCCTCTTCTGCTGAATGACAAAGGCGACATATGGATGTAACACCGTTCCGACTGAACTTGCTAAGTGTAGCGTAAACCCGGTATGTTCCGGTGATAAGACGTGCGTTGATCACGCTTCTTTTAACATCCTTTGTATCATCCTCGACCGATTGTACTGATGGGTGGAGCTTTCCAATTGACAGAATGCTAACATTAAGATTTGCTAATGTGCTTTTCAGACTACATTCATCTTGCGGTATCCCATTCCAGTAGTTGTCAACGGCACGGTATACAGATGATTTCCAGGCAGTCTTGGTCGGTGTGCTCTGGATAAGTCTACTATTGGTGGTAGGTCATACTCAATGAGTAGCTTGCTTATGTATGTGAACCAACTTCCCACGTTTTCTGTTTTCAGTGCCAGTTGCTGTACAAGGATGTTCACAATGGCCTCATTATGGCTTCTAAGTATGTTTCCTAATGTTGTTAATTGTCTTAGATGCAATTCGGCTGTAATCAGTCGTGCACCAAGTAGTAAATATACGCCACACTTGGCAGTACGCGTTGGAAGTGCTTGGATTTTTCTCAGGATATCAACAAAGAAATTCTCTAGCAGGTCGAGTTGTTTTTTCTGCAGAACAAACACCTCCAGACCGTACATTAAGTGTGGGGTAACGTATAGTGACAATATGCGGTAGCATGTCTTGGGCGATATTCCCCAATGGTAGTTAATGGTAGTGATACAAATTTAAAGATTCTTAGATTACTTACTTGCGCTTATTTAGCACCTAAAATAAGCAATTTTCACAATCCAAAGCTACCACCTGCTTTGTGTACATATTTCCGCCGCGTCAGATCAGACTGATTGACGGGAGCATGTTTAAATTTTATTGGAGAGGCTCTAGAGGAAGGGGTGGTGTGCTTATCAATGATTTACCAAAATGTCAAAATTAACATAAAGCTCACACATGTTTTTCTTGACGTTAGAAATTTTTGTTATTCTTCCTTTATGCCTGCTGAACATGTTTTAAAGACCCTAGTGTTAGTTCATTTCTCCAGCTCAGTAATATTTATGAATTTCATGTGACGTCACTACCTAACGAAAGCGGCATCCATTTGGGTTTTTTTCTTCTCTTCAAATGTATCAACTGCTTTTATAATTACACATTCATTTGTAGGACTAATTTATGGGTTAAAACGGGCAAAATTAGCAGTTGAAACATTCAACAAACTAATACAATGATATTTAAAGATTTACAAGCATGTAACAGACAGCTGAAGATGCATAACCTGGCGAGGTGGGTCAGTTCAAATGCTTGAAAGTTGTTTAAAAATTAGAATTTTTTTGTACTGAAATCTTTGCATTCGTATTCGGAAGTGTTATTTTATATTGTGTTCAATTCTTGTGCATATCTGTTTAAGAGTTTTCTTTCACGAGTGCATTACTTGCTTAGATTCACGAACTTCAGTACCCATAGTATATACTGGATAGGCTTGCACGATTTTTGTTTTAAAAAATCGAGTACGATTCTTTCAAGGTTCAAGAGTAAAAATTATTTATTTCATGCTTAATATATAAGATATATACATCACAATCGGGCAGTCCATCAAAGGCAGAGCCTATGAATCGATGGACCTCCTACACATAAAACAAGCCATTACAATATATAAGGTGACAGCTGATATAAACATCTGTAATATAATAATAACGCCTGTATAGGCGTAAGCACAGGACGGAGCAACATATATATTTGTACCATTTTGTCTTAGAGTGTTCTACATATAAACGATCTTCATAATATTTTGTAATTATTTTCCATCTAGGATGTTTATTATAGATACAGGGATTTTAATATGGTACATTGGGAGAGGGGATGGGAGGAGGGGGAGGGGGGGGGGGGTGCTCAACAATAACATATCAGTATTTGAGTGAGAAAGTTGTTGGTAGATATGACTGTAGACAAGTATTTTGTTTGAGGTAGACTATCAACATCCGATATGTTCACTGAGAAAAAGGAATATCAGATGAATGTTCAAGCTGATTGAGATCTGGTAGGGATCATCTATTTCGGTTCATTTCATGCTTTTCATTGTGGCATAGCTCTCCTAAATTTACACCTACCACACTGAGGGCAATATTCCATCTTCTATTATATCTAGAGCAGAGAATCTGGCACACAATATACAGCAAATTTGGTGGACGATGGTGCTGTTTATGACTGCAGCATCTTCAACCAAACCTGCCTAGAGAATGAAGCACCAGATCCTCTGCTTTATTCTGAAAATTGATAACCCTGCCATCTGGGCTAGGGTTAGGGAAGAAGCGAAATCATGAGACTTCGTTTATACCGAATATGTCCATAAGGAAGGTGACATATGGCCCGGACAAAACATTTTTTTTGATTGACTTACAGATCATACATGCAGGTGAGCCGACAAACCGACACAGTCGCATCACATAATAACTTGATAATAATAAGAGTATTAATAACAACAGTATCAAGCCAGCTAATATTTGAGCCGAGTTTCTTATGGTAAATATAGATTGATAAAATGCTTGAAATAGTAAAAAGCATTGATGCAGAATTGGTAACAACAGTAACAACGCAGCTAGTATTTGAGCCGAGTTTCTTATGGTAAATATAGTTCGATAAAATGCTTGAAATAGTAAAGAGCATTGACGCAGAATTGGAATAGGTGAGGTGGGACCGACTCATACTGGCAGAAATCGCCCACTGCAGGTACAGAGTAAATATGAGATCTGGCTGCTAGGTTAGGAAAAGGATTAGGTTTGACACTTTCGGCCCCTCTGGCCCATTCCTTTATTTCCCTTATCTGTGCAATGTCTGGATATGTTGGGACTCGCCAACAAAGTTTTTTGTAAACAAAAATCACGATTTTTCGATATATCGTGCGCCAGGGTAAAACATAGGAAATGGTAATTACTACCGAGGTCTGAAATATGCCTATTTAAGGCCATCACCATAGCTAAAGTTGTTGAAAGGACAGAAATATATGAACTTAAATATGACGTTTTTACTTACTTAGCGTTACTTAGCGTTGCATCTGGTACAGGTCATAAAGGCCCTCTTCACCAGACTCCTCATTTCCGCTCCGTCTTTCTAGACTTCCTACAGTTTTGATGGGTGTTTAAAGTTATCGTATAAGACCTCCTGATTTTTCCAGTATTTGTCCAATCTGTTTTTGAATGAATTTAATGTTGGTGCAGTTACAATCTGCTTCAGGGAGGTCATTCCATACTTTGGCTACTCGCACTGTGAAGTAATGCTGTCTTTTCATCATTGTGCACCTTTGAGGATATATCGTCAAAGAGTTTCCTCGAATACTTTGTCTTTCTGTGACGTCGCTCCACAATTTTACAAAATCACTGGCCTCTTTGTCATATCCTCCGTGAAGAATTTTGTACATCTGTATTACATCCCCCCTCGCTCTCCTGTACGATAACGTTGGTAGCTTGAGTCGTCTTAGCCTCTCAGGGTATGCTAGATCCTTCATTCCTGGAAGTTGCTTTGTGGCTCTACAATGAACTCCTTCGATTTGTTCTACATGTTTAACTTTTTGTGGTGCCCATATGGGGCTTGCACAATCCATATGTGTTTTATATAACGGGATATTCTGGATATAAACGGGTTTCTTCATTTAAATATTGAAATGTCCTAATTAAGGCAAACATGGAGTTAGCTTTTTTCACTTTTTCACAGATGTGTTGTTCGAGCGTGAGATCAGAGTCAATTGTTACTCCAATATCCTTCTCAGTGCCTGATGTTTGAAGTGGTTTATAATGTAGCTCATACTTAATATCCTCTTTGTATTTCTTACCAATGTGCATATGTTTGCATTTCTCGGGGTGGAACCTCAGCAGCCATAGATTGCTCCATTCTGCCATCTTGTCTAGATCCTTTTGAAGGATGTCCTGATCAATTTTCCCTGTGATAGCCTTGAATATTGTCGTATCATCCGCAAATAAGTACATTTCTGACTCAACTATGTCTGGAAGGTCGTCTATGAATAGTACAAAAAGGATTGGACCCAAAACTGAACCTTGCGATATTCCAGAAGTTACATTTGTCCATCTTGAGTATTATCCATTTACCGCTACTCGCTGTGTCCTTCCATCAAGGAATTCTTTGACCCATTCTGTTATGCCTTCATTCATATTATAAGATTTCAATTTACTTATAAGTCTCTTGTGAGGCACGGTGTCAAATGCTTTCTGGTAATCCATGTAGACACAGTCAATGGGGTGTCCATTGTCCAGTGCTTCCGTCCATTTATTTAACACAGCTGCAGCGTTGTCGATCTGC
The DNA here is from genome assembly GCA_034401795.1 of Chaetoderma sp. LZ-2023a. Lineage (NCBI taxonomy): Eukaryota > Metazoa > Mollusca > Caudofoveata > Chaetodermatida > Chaetodermatidae > Chaetoderma > Chaetoderma sp. LZ-2023a. The sequence goes on from CM067373.1 coordinate 155,592,120, forward strand.
CTGAGATGAATTCTTACTGTCGTGCGGAAAAAAGCTGATTATCTTTCATATAATTAATGATGTGATTTCTTACTACATTTTCCATCACTTTACATACGACTGATGTAAGACTAACTGGCCTATAGTTTCTAGCTTGACATTTGTCACCTTTCTTATAAATAGCCATAATCTGTGCTTTCCGGAAATCATCTGGGATTTTACGCAGTCGGAGCGACTGATTAAATAGTATTGTTAGCGGTAGAGATACAGGTTCTGCCATTTCTTTCAAGAATCTTGGGTGGAGTTCATCTAGTCCTGGTGATTTATCAACTTTTAGTTTACTTAGTATTTTCTTAGTTTCCTCAACTTCAACCACAGGATTTGTCATTTCGTGTTGCGTCCTTTTTGTTGGTAAGCTGGGTATTTCACCATCTGGTTCATTTACAAATTCACTGTTGAAGAAAGTGGCCAATATCTCTGCTTTGTCTTTGTCTCCCTCCATTTTCTTCGATGTAGGGTCCTTTGGGTCTATATAAATGTCGCTTATTCCCACTTTTGTCTTTGATTTAGATTTAATATACTGCCAAATTGCTTTTGGGTTTGTTTTTGATTTCTTGGATAGGTCCTTTTCAAATGTCTTTCTAATCTTCCTTGTAGCTTCCCTTATTTGGTTACAGACTCGTCTATATTCTTTTTCTATTTGTGGATCTTTGGTTTTTATTGCCTTCCTTGATAATGTATTCTTAAGCTTTATTTTTTCAATTGTGTCTGTCTATTGGAAATCCATGTTTGTGTTTCCTTGTCATTTGAATACGCTTAGTAGGGACATACCTACTTTCTATTTCTTTTGCCTTATTTAGGAAGATTGACCAATTGGTGTTAATGTTTTCATCTACTAGAATTACCTGCCAGTCAACACCTTGTAGTTCATTAAGGGCACCGGTGAAGTGGGCTTTGTCTTAGCACTTTCTGTATTTGGGTATACGCGGAATTTTTGCATAGCAATTACAATTGAAGTGGAGAACACAGTGATCACTTTTACCCAGTGGGCTTTGATATTCTAGCGCTGATACCATATTCTCTTCATTCGTTAGTATTGGGTCAAGCAGGTTGGGTGTATCACTACCGCGCCATCGTGTTGGTTTTGTAACATGTTGGTACAGATAGTTTACTAGGATACACGCCACACATCTGTGTTCCTGTGTGTCTGTAAGGTCTCCGCTAGTGTTCCAGGTCTCCCAATTCATGTCTGGGTAGTTAAAATCACCAGTGATTAATAGATGTGTGTACTTTTTATCGCTTGCTTCCTGTAAATTTTTTCTTATTTTTCATCATCTCGTTAGTTCCACTGTCAGATCTATATATTACTCCAGTCAAAGGTTTGTCTGAAGCATTTAGTTTTACTTCCACAAATAAGCGTTCCTGATATTGTGTTTTCATACGCACTTCCTTGGCTTGTAGTGTCTTGTGGATATACATCAAAAGTCCTCTTCCTATGTTGTTTTCAATGTTTTTCGAGAATATATCATAATCCGATGACATTTCAATGTTGAGTTCTGTTGGTTGTATAGGATATAGGCTGTTTTTGTGTTTAACTTTCTGTTATTCCAATAATATGGGGTCCAGTTGTAGTTACTCGAACTGATAATTCAGTAAGTTTGTATCGGAGCTGATCTGCATTTGTATACAGACATTTTAGTTTATCAAATATTATACAGTTATTTACACTTTCTTTACAGTTATTTACACAGTCCTTGGTCTTCCCAAGTGTAGTTACTTTTGTAGTGGAGGTTTGGTTGGAACCTGCACTACCTTTCTTGCCCAAGGTGGGCCTCGGACTTTGAACGTGTATTCCCCCGATGAGTTTGCTTCTCTTCATAGAGTTTTTTCTCATTGTCGCGTTCTGATGTGGTGAGATCATTCCCTACCCTTATTCCTTGAAGGTTCTCGTTCTACTGTATTCTGTGTATGTTCCTGAACACCTCGATTTTTTTATCTTGGCTTTCAAGAACTACCATCAATGGTCTGCCTGTTTGTTTCTTGGTTTTGCCTTGATTTTGTTCACTGTTGTTTCTTTCTTCTTTGTTGTATCTACCTAATCTTAATGTTTTAATGATACTTCCGTCTTCGGGTTTCACTTTGCAAGTGTTCATTATTTCTGTAGCCAGCTCCATATCTGTTCTTTTCCTTTCTTCGCTGGATTGAGAATCTACTTCGGTTGCTCCATATATGATAATACTATTTTCCCTAGATTTTCTTTCGTTTATCTCTGAGATTACGGTTTCGAATGTGTTTGTGCTGGATTCCTTAGCTAGAATTGTGCTTGACCCATCAGTCTGGTGTATTGTGTTGTTTAATTCTTCTTTTACTATTTCGTTGACCTTGGCTTCATCACATTTAAGCTCTACATGTATCTGATCCTCCATCGCTGAGATTCTGTTTTCGTATGCCTGCATAATGGCTTGGTACGTTCTTCTATTTTCAGTGTTCTTCTCTATGATTTCTCGGCATCCCACACAAAAACACAAAACCACATTGAATCTGACTTTTCTAATAGTTTGTACTCCTCCTCCATTTTATTTAAACATTTTATGCAGTAGTGTTTCCTACATCTCTGGCACTCCAGCATCAGATTGCGCAGTCCCAGGCCTCGTCGTCTTCATCATTCCCACAGTGGTTCAGGACCTTTTTTGGAGAGTGCGCTTTGCTGTTGTTTCTAAATCTGGTTCTTAACCCGCCAGGTGGGAGGGACTTCCCAGCACCTTTCTTTCCTTTGTCACTGCAAGTTGGTGCATCTTGTTTTTGTTTAGTGGCTGACATCATGCACAGTTCTCTTGTCCCGAGTCTACTGATTTAGTCTTAGTTGGAGCAAAGATTTCTTTGTAGAGGTGACTGACAAATTCCTGTACTGGTTTTGTGTCTCCGTAAATCAATTTCTGACACTGTCAAGTTGAGCTTTTGTTACTAGGACTGTACATAACCCTAGACCGTTAGCTGCGGTGTGCCGCCTACAGTTTTGGGTTCCTGGCCTGAATGTTAGCTGCAGTGTGCCGCCTACAGTTTTGGATTACTGGTCTGAATGTTAGCTGTGGTGTGCCGCCTACAGTTTTGGATTACTGGCCTGAATGTTAGCTGCGGTGTGCCGCCTACAGTTTTGGATTACTGGCCTGAATGTTAGCTGCAGTGTGCCGCCTACAGTTTTGGATTACTGGTCTGAATGTTAGCTGCGGTGTGCCGCCTACAGTTTTGGATTACTGGCCTGAATGTTAGGTGCGGTGTGCCGCCTACAGTTTTGGATTACTGGTCTGAATGTTAGCTGCGGTGTGCCGCCTACAGTTTTGGATTACTGGCCTGAATGTTAGCTGCGGTGTGCCGCCTACAGTTTTGGATTACTGGTCTGAATGTTAGCTGCGGTGTGCCGCCTACAGTTTTGGATTACTGGCCTGAAAGTTAGCTGCGGTATGCCGCCTACAGTTTTGGATTACTGGCCTGAATGTTAGCTGCGGTGTGCCGCCTACAGTTTTGGATTACTGGTCTGAATGTTAGCTGCAGTGTGCCGCCGACAGTTTTTGATTACTGGCCTGAATGTTAGCTGCGGTGTGCCGCCTACAGTTTTGGATTACTGGCCTGAATGTTAGCTGCGGTGTGCCACCTACAGTTTTGGATTACTGGCCTGAATGTTAGCTGTGGTGTGGTGCCTACAGTTTTGGATTACTGGTCTGAATGTTAGCTGCAGTTTGCCGCCGACAGTTTTGGATTACTGGCCTGAATGTTAGCTGCGGTGTGCCGCCTACAGTTTTGGATAACTGGCCTGAATGTTAGCTGCGGTGTGCCACCTACAGTTTTGGAATACTGGCCTGAATGTTAGATGTGGTGTGGTGCCTACACCCAGGCCAGCTTGTACATTCCACTAGATTCTTTTTTAATACTTTTTGTACCTCTGTTACATCAAGAATTTCCTCATTCGGTGCAGTCTTATAGTATTCTGTTTATTTTCTCTCACAGTCAGTTTCAGGCATTACTATAGATAGAATAACTACCAGAACTTACATAACCCATACACCAGTACAAAGGTCAGCTGCAATGTGCTACCTACCTCAGTACTGATTTATTTACAATTTTACCCGCACTGACCCAGTTAGGCATTTATCAATATTTTGACTTACCTTGCTTGTGCGCAACAGAAGCGAGTTTTTATGCCAGGTTCCGGGAGGGTTTGTACCAGGTACGATTCTCCCCGGGATGATTCGTCCAGGTCGGTTTGTCCCATCTTTCATATGGGTCGATTCGTTCCCTTTTCACGGGACAGTTCGTCCCATGGACATTTCGTGCCAGACCGATTCGTCCTATTTATAGTCTCGTAATCATGTCCAGCTTATTTGTTGATTGATCGCATAAAAAATCAATTGCCTTTCATTGTTTTTGTACAGACTGTAAAAACGCGATAACTAAGTATATGGGTCAAGAAAATATAGGCAAATTAATCAGAAGATTGCCATGAAAATGAGAGGCCAACACATGACTAAACAGGGCCTATGTTCGCAGCCTTGTACATACATTAAAGGCTATAAAATGCATATTTGCAGCCTAAAGTCTAGCATATGCCTGTATGCCGCCGCACTGCACTTATTCCACACACACCCCACACACACCATTACTTCATTACACTCAGGCCCCTCAAGGGCATATGAGGCGACACACTTTGATTGATAAATAGAACCACGAACTTGTTTGCAAATTGTGTCTATAATTTACATGGAATTTAAGTAATTTTTGGCTGGCCCCTACCTCTCGTCAGATCTGGAGGGCCTGAATGGTATTCTGTTGATACCATTTTAATATCTGCATATTCACACTAGAATGAATGCTTCGAATATAATTTGACAGCAACAGCGCCCAGTCAAATTAGTTTCAAAATATTCAACAGCATGTCTATTAAATAGTACAGACACTGACTAGTTGATTAAGTCTTGCAGGCGGCCTAAATCGAGCTGAACCAGGAAATACGCCATACACATAGTGTATATATAGTAACTGGGACGAACTCTCCCTCTATATAGGGACGAACCGTCCCACTAATGGCACGAATCGACCCATTTAGAAAATGGGACGAATCGACCTGGACGAATTGTCCCTGGCACGAAATGTCTCGGGGACGAATCGTCCTAGGTACGAAACGTCCCGATACCGTTTTATGACTGGCTAGGTACACATTCATACACTCAAACTGCATACATTGTTAATAATGCCATTGGTTGAAAATAAACACGGCAGCTATTAACATACCACTCACGACTTGTGTTGGGATGGGTTAAATTTAGAGCAATCAACTAATTAACAGGCAAAACAGCCAGTGTGATGAGTGATGGGACAAAATGTATTCACGATGACAGCTTTGACGGCAATGGAAGCGATACGGTGATGAAGGCAAGTTACTGAGCATGCGCCGTCTATAGTCTATTTCAAATTAATAGCTATATTGGCAATCCTTGATTTCAAATTAACAAAACTGAATCTTCATAATACAATACAAGACTCTATTAATTTTATATTTCATCATTCATATAGCATGGCGTGCAACTTGGGAAATACTTTATTCGATACAATGAGAAACAATAAAATATAATTAAATCGCACCATTTAAAGCAGTACAGGTCATTAAGGTATAGTCACAAGTAACAGGTATTTTAGTATCACTACTGAATATATTGAAAATAATTTGATCGAATGGTGTTGCTGCCTAAGGAAGCAACAACATATGGTCAAATTATTTTCAAGATATTCACTGCATATTGTTATGGGGCGCAAATTTCATAAATAGTCTTAGAGCAGAAGCATAGTAGTCAGTAGACCACGCTATCTGACAATATCTGTAAAGCCGGTAGTACCGTATTTCGCTTAATAGTAGCCTAGGCTTCTATTAGGACAAGAGGTGTTCAATTTCCAACCAAACATCTCTGAGAAAGGGGGTGGGCTTATATTACAGAGTTTTCCCAAAAAGGTTTTCTAAAATTGATACCACGGAAATTCAACATATTTTCTCCCATAAAAATTCCCACCGCCTACGCCTATGTTTAATGTATACCTCAAAACGTCACCGGGGAAGTGAAATTATTTGATTTGAGCGCCTAAATATTGCGTATCCTTTAATAAAGCTCATTTATTGCATCAAAATTAATCCACAATTTGATATAAAATGGCGTCGCGAAAAAAGACAAATCACGTGATTCGCCTCCAATTGAAGAGTTTATTTTAGAGCGAGTACTCGGATATAAATATTCTGGAATCGTGGACTCGGAACTCGTGAATATCTATATATTATCATTGCGCTATAGGAACTGAGTATTATACTGATCTTAAAAAACGGGTACCCGTTTGATAAACTCCCATTAGCGTATAATATCTCGCGAGAACATGATGCCTCCCATCTCAAGAACCGCTGGCTTGCCAACTTAAGAAGCCGGCTATATTGTCGTTTGTAATAATTCAATTTGGATCATTTAATGTTAATCGGCATTACAAAATTGATGCACATTTGCTCCCGTCCTTGTTGTTTGGTACATAAATTTGGTCTTAAAATATATTTGTAAGGAAGGTATTTAATCACGCATTTTGACTACAAAAGTGTGGAATAAACTTTATTATATCTTGAACATACGTGGCCTACTATTAGTATTAACCTAATAGGCGGTCGAGATTTACAAATCTGAGGCCTGTATTGACTTCTAGAGGGGCCGGGAATGTATCAGGGCAGAGATCGGTCTGAAGTAGACACACCCTGTGACATGATTGTTATTATTATACACGCTATTCTTACAAATTTGTTCTTAAGAAAAATTGTCCTATGCAGTCTGCTGAGTTAGGGGGTGGGCTTCTAATACAGAGTTTTGCCATTTTGAAACTGCTAAGAAATCATTGGAGCTCACATGTCAAAGTTACAGGGTGGGCTTCTCTTAGATCATAGGTTACTATTAAGCGAAATACGGTATACAGAGTGACTCAGAAAATTCAGAATCAATTATAAGTTTGCCAATAAAAATGTCAACATATTTACCAACTCTTGGTTTTAGCAGTGTTCTTTTAGGCGTCACGATGCTGCTCGATAAACTAAATAATCATTTGCATGGTACGCTAGTAGCGCAAATGCATAGATATTTACGGGCGTATCTGGCTAGTGTGGGAAACTGTCCACAGTTGAGACGCCACCAATCCATTGGATTTGCATCAGAGTTTATACATGGAACACTTCCATAGGAAGAGAGCTCTCTGTTGATTGAAATTGTAACATCATTACTGTCATCATTGGGTGTGGATTTCGATTTGGCAAATAGGGATGCCAAAGAACATTTTGTAGTGGTCGCCTTTTCAACTTGGGTTTTCACTGAATTATCCCTATTAGCATGCATTGACTTGTCACCGACGATCTTTGAACGCACATTTGCACTCTCCTCCGTTGATAGGGATTCACCGTTAAACTGCGGATCCACATATGTGGCTATACACAATAACTCGTTCACATTAAAATCTGAATATTTGCCACACAAATACGAATGCATCTTATCCTTCATTGAAGATGTCAGTGCATGGACATCGTCCTTGGTGCTTAATATGTCATTCTCGTCAGTTCTCGTCGGCGTTTCCATCTGTAGCTAAAGGAGGACACAATTGTTCTACAGACTGAGAATGTATGTTTCACTCTATGTTCATTCTTGTAGGAATTCGTAACGGCTAGATTTAGGTCATGTCCGAAACATGATATACGTGGCCATGCGACGCTTTCAGATGGTTAAACACTTTCGATGTGTTCCCACTAGGAACAGACACTACTTTATCACAGGACCTACATATTGCTTTAGAGTCGTCTATAACTTTTCCACTATCATCTGCAATGAAACCAAAGTGATCCCAAACCGTCGAAGTTCCTTTAGGTTTTCGTACTAGATTTGATTCAGACATTATGATAATGATTGAACGAAATATATATGATTAAAAATTTCCAAGTTTTATATAATTTATCCGTGCTTGATAAGCCAATCAGAATAATCTGTGATATATTTTCTTTGTAATATGTTATCCACGTGGCACGAGCATCATCTATATATCAATAATTTAATTGTTTTCCTGATTAGCATTATTCGACCAGTCTGTAACTGATTCAGAGCTAATCAAAGCCGCTTAGTAGTCTCGCTCTGAATGGCCAATCTGAATACAATTCTCTGTTCACGCGATGAGAATATCCAATAAAACACGCCTTTGTATTCTCGCTTTGTCGCAAGGTGACAAGAACAGATTAACGCATTTCAGTGCTAAGGTAGGGCCTCGGGATTAGTGAATAGTTCGTATAGTATGTTTATTTGAAAGAATGGTGTCTTTATTAAAACTTATTGACCTTTTCAAGTATACTTACACAATGTCTGCCGTAGCAATCCATTGTAATAACACAACAGCCAAACAAAGCACAACTGTATTAGATTTTTATTAGAATTTTATTCCGACGGAAAAGTACACACTTCAGATCGTGCAAGCCTAATACTGGATGTTGAATAAATAGTTTATCTAGTCTGGTTTTAAAACTATTTAGAGATGGAACTTCAACAACTTCAGGCATCAGGGAGTTCCGCCAGTCTCTGACACGGTCAGAGAAAAAGCTGTATTTGCTCTTGATTTTAGTAATGTAAATTTATGACCTCTAGGTCTCTTTCTTGGACAGATAATTATAAGTTTCCTAGTGTCCACAATATACAGGTTATGCATGTACTTATAGACATTTATAAGATCCCCTCTTATTCTTCTGTATACTAGACGTGGTAGTTCTAAATTTTCTAATCTTGCCTGGTAATTTAGATTTTTTAAGTTGGGCACCATTTTCGTAGCTCATCTCTGAATTTTTTCAAGTTTTTCTGCTTGTTTCCATGTGTTTTGTGACCGTACAGGGGCAGCATACTCCAGGGGAGAGCGGATTGATGTTGGATAAAGTTTCATGAACAGGTCCTCATCTATATATTGGAATGTACGCCATATTATGCCTGTGAATTTATTAGCCTTGGAAGTTATCTCTATATGGCTGTCAAATGTTAGTTTTGTATCTATTGACATGCCTAGGTCATTGATTATATTTGTGTCATGTAATTTTAGGGTTTTCCCATTATCTATCATTTGATAGGAAGTATTAAAGTGATTATGGCCTGTGTGTATTACAGAACATTTTTGAGAATTAAATCGGACCTGCCATGTTTCTGACCAATGCTGCAGTAAATTAAGTGAATTACGGTCTTGTTGTAATAAAATATCCACTGATAAATGGATGATATCAAGCTCCAAGTTATTTTATTTCAATTGTATGATGTACATTATTACATATACAAAGAGTTAGGTGCCAGCTAAAGGCATGGCCAATGCCAGAATCCACCTGGAAGATCTTGATTCTGGGTGTGGATGCGTTTCATCATTCATTAATATCGTCAATGATTGGGCTTCATCCATTGTAGTCCGAACATAGCCTGGGAAGTTGCGGAACATTGCAACTTTTCAGGCCATGCTCGAACTATAACCATTGATAACCACAAAGAAGTGGACAATTATTCTCAACTTTGAAAAAGCTTTTGATACCATTCCACAAGACATTCTGAAATCTAAATTTCATAAATATATGGTGTGTCAAAAATATACTAAATAGGATCGACTCGTTCTTAATGGATTGCAAACAATTATTATAGTAGTCAATGGTGCTAAATCAAACGTTGTCAAGGTTATGTCTAGTGCACCTTAAGGAATGTTTCTGTGCCAACTATTGTTTTCAGGCCACATAAATTATATAGTCCTGAACATTTCCTCGGAAATCAAACTATTCGCTGACGAGCATGAGTGAACCGCAGCTGAACTTAAACCACCCCAAGCTGCATGTGGGAGCAGATTTCAGGCCAGCGTGCTGATGAACAATCCACAGTCCAAGCCACGCGTGGGAGTGGAGCACAGGGCAGTGCACGGGTGCGGACCACAGGGCAGCATGTGGGAGCGATCCGCAATGGACAATCCACCACCCAAGCCACGCACAAGAGGGAACCGCAGGCCAGTGCATGGGAGCGAACCGATGGCCAGTGTGCGGGAACGGACTGCAGCAGAACCATCACACCAGGCCAGCGTACAGTGGAGGAGGGAGGCGCTGCTTAGAACCAGCTAGGTCATGCACTGGAGCGCAGTGGACAATCCACCACCCAGGCAAATCCGCAGAAGGGGAGACGCAGCGAAAATCCAGCATCCAGGCATGTGAGGAGGAAGGAGCACTGCAGCGAGGAGGAACCCATGCGCTCAAGCCACTGGAGGAACCTACTCACCCAAGCCACGTGCAGGAGCGAGCCACAGCGGACAATCCACCATCCAGGAAAGCTCGTGAAGGCAGCACAGCGGAAATCTGTCTCCCTGGCGCGTGAGGAAGGAGGAGCACTGCACGAGGAGGAATCCACCCACCAAAGCCATGCGAGGAGCAGTCCGCAGGCAGGGTTGGCAATTTTCGCTGGGCAGTGGGAAAGAAAACACTGACAAGCATTAGTAGATATCATCTAGTGACATATGCATAAGTTGCAAACCTATTCATAAGGAACATAGTCTTATAACTGCTAAAGCAATTCTACATCAGACAAAACTGAACATCCAATGAAATACCATTATAATTTTGAGGTGTGACTGGATATTTGACAGTAAATCACCGTCTATAGATTTTCTTGGAGTTCAGTAGATCTATACAATTATGTACACAATATTAAAAGGCTTTGACTACTGTCAGAACATGGTAATGACTACCCAGGTCAAACCTCACATCCAGTGGACCCCCCCCCCCCCCACCCCTCCCTAAGAAACTTATCATTGGATATAACAGATATATACCGCCAATGAGTGAGTGACACACTTAGAAAAAATTGACACAACCGCCAAAAATTTGAAACAACCACCAAAAAATCAAAAACGGTAAAAAACCATGACCGGTAAAAATACCCACAACCGGTAAAAAATTACACTGAGCCGCCATGACAGCCACAACCGACAAAAGACCACCAACCGGTAAAAATCACCTAAGCCGCCGTGACAGCCCAACCTGTAAAAAACATCAACCGGCAAAAAATAGACCACAACCATCAAAAATGGCGTCCCTGCAAACCAATATAATCATGCCCATATATAAGCAATTCCGAGCCAATCGCCAGGCTCAACCCATGAGGGTATAAAAGGAGCTGAAAAGATAGCTTCTGACCATTCAGACTTCTGGATTCACAATGCATCCAAGAGTCAGGCTTTATAACCAATCTTTTGGTTTTTAATTTTTCTGACTACGTTGTTATTTGACTACTGTCAGAACATGCAATGTAAACTTACTTCTGAAGTCTTTACTCATTATTTCCGAAAAAGTTGGTCCCGATCCCAGGATGATTTATAATAAGGAAAAACTTGCACTAGTCGGACTTCCGTACATCCAAGGCCTATCAGAACACCTTGGCAGACTCTTCAGAGAACACCACATCAAAACCTACCACAAGCCCGTCAACACCTTAAGATCACAACTAGTAAGACCCAAAGATAAACTGAACACAGATGAACGCTCTGGAGTCATCTACAAGATCGAATGTGACCAATGTGAGGGGACATACATAGGCGAAACCAAAAGGCCTCTCAGCACCAGAGTCAAAGAACATCTTAAAACCAATTCCAACTCAGCTGTGGCAGAGCATACAGTATCCACTGGCCACGTCATCCCCGCCAGCAGTGCCTCGGTCATCAACATTGAGACCAACTTATTCAAACGGAAGGTTAAAGAGGCCATAGAACTCTACAAGCATCAACCAACCATGAACAGAGGCGAGGGCTACCGTATACCAGCAGTCTACCAGTCCATGCTGTCACGTGACTCCACAAGAACTGACCAGAGTGACGTTGCCAGCAACCGTCAGTTAGTGCTGAAGAAGTGACCGAGATGGTCATGAAAGCTACACTCAAACAATTTCTACATCCCGGAGAGGTAACTAATTTTTCCTTATTATATCTTTACTCATTGCTGTGTACTTGCTTGACCCTTTAGCACTCAAGTCAGTAAAAATACTGCAGTAGTCTTGTATATCAGTTTAAGTAAACCATTCATGACATAAACGTTTCTCAATATTATGAAACTATTTTACTGGAAGTTGTTGTTGCAGCCTCTGCTGAAATTGCTTTCTAAAAATTCCACCAACATTGTTTGTGCAATAAATAGTAGGTGTTGTATCTGCTATACATGTAGAATTGAAAAGGTTATAGATATACTATGATGTGCCTATATTGCCTATTTGATCTCGTATGTCAACCTATATTAGATATAGGCCTATATTAGCCCCTCTGATTAATATATCTAAGATAGTTAGTTTAAAATTTACCATTTCTGATGAATAGTGAAGTATTTCCCAGTATTTCCTGGTATTTCACACTTTTTGGAGTATTTCCCGGGGTGGTATTTACCGATATTTCCTGCCCGGTATTTCCCGCACTGGGAAATTGCTGCCAACCCTGATACTACATCGGACGAAACTGAGCATCCAATTAAATACCATTATTGTTTTTTCCCAGAGAAGCCTGTGCTCAGCCGCAGAACAATTTTTTCGGTCAGCCAATGAAAATGTGCGTTACGGTTTTTGGTCATTTGTCACTAATGTAAACCCTATGAGTAAACCAAGGAGACTATCATCGCTTCAACAATTTGCACAAATTTTAAATGCTTTTTCTTCATCTAATTAACTTTGATCAGAATGTAGCAACATATATGTGTGAAGATCGTATGGGTCCTGTTCTACTACGTGTTTGTTTGAGTACATCCCGATTGAACAATCGCTTAAGACTGTAAGACACTAATTTTCATAATGCAGCTCATACGGTAATTTGGAATAGTATTTCTCTGAACGCTTTTACCACTGAAATCCCAGTATGTTATCTGTCTGTCCGTCTGTCCATCCACACTATCTTGTAAACAGGATATCATACAGAACCACTTCAGATATTTTGATGAAACTTTGTGTATGCCTCAGTTATGATATGCAGATGTGCTTTTTGAAGGATTCACCGTCATAGGTACATAATTTTGGATGAAAATCAGCTTTTTAATGCAAAAACTCATGATTTTTGTCAATGTTCTCATAAACAGCATAACATACAGAATCGCTTAAAATAATTTAATGACGCTTAGCAGGTAGCTTTTTTATGATAGGTAGATGTGACCCTTGGAGGATTCACCTTTATAGGTCCAAGATTTTGGTTGAAAATGGGATTTTTAATGCAAAACTTAGAATTTTTGTCATTTTTTTTACCTTTTATTTTTTAATAATATTAAGGTTTTGAATAAAATTGCCATCTACTACATAGAGGAAGGTATTTTCAGTGATTACGGGACCCTCTGTGTCAAACAACGTCTTCTTGTTATAGGTAGCAAAACACATTCCAGTCAAATTAGTTTCAAATCACTCTACATAATTATACTTGAGCTAATGCATCATAAATGAGCTGTTAGTGTATCTGGTATGTAGTGGTGAGATTGTTAAAATTATTTCTTTTTATTAAAATCTAAAACATTGGATTGTGGATTGTGTAAGCTTCCTATTATCAAACAATCATCATATCGAAACACCCACATATTGAATAGAGATTACTCCTTTAATCCTTAAAACCCCAAGGTGATAACTATGTGTCTGGTCTCGGACATGGTTGACTGTTTTCTAGCTAGTCCGACTCCACGCTGTTGTTGTCATAGGTAGCACCCCCACCCCACCCTTCAAACCAGTTGGCTTAAAAACATTCAACAAAATGTTGCATACACCATGGGAGAATAAGATTGATCCTTTAACCCTTGAAACCCCAAAGCTTATCCTGTGCTAACCATCATCTAATAAATGTGATCTGCAGAAATTCAGCAGTAAGACATGGTTCATGGTAAGCTTTTTGGATTCAGAGAGTGTATGGATCAATTGATCCCATTACGGGCCATGCGTGGGTGGAGCTTAAGTAGAAATGGGCGGTGCAGGGCTAAAACTGAATTCCTACATTGCAATAGGTCATGTTTGATGTTACATTCAAGTAAATACAGTACAGCGTATAAATAAGTTAAAGGTGCAAATTCACACCGGAAAACTTGAAAATCCTTTTAACCCATATACTTTTAGTTCATTAAATTTTGTACCCCCGTGTAATGAAACGAAATAAATCTTAATATTAAGATGATTTCATTCCGTATAAATTATTAAAAATCTCTAGTTGCAAAGCTGCATTGCAGACGTATATCCCTAATTTAAATTCACAGATAAAGAAATCATCATATTCTAAGATTTATTTCAGTTCTCTACATCGGGGTACACAATTGAAGCCTCTAAATGCAGTCTATGCAATTACATTTTATATTTTCAAACATCCTATTGTGAACGTGCGCCGTTTCAAAACAAAAACAAAAAAATGTTAATTAGTACAATTTTGAACTCGATATTAGAAATCTTCTGTTGCTTATTTTAAACATAATTGGATTGGAAAACATTGCTGCCTTAGGATTTAAAATGCCGGTAGAGTGAATTGAAAAAAAGTGAGTGGCCAGTGAATAAAATACTCAGTTAGTTCAAAGCTCAGTACTAGAATACATTCATTAATGCATACATTGGATATGGCATCGGTAGTGTTTGACAATTATGATCAGATCTCAAATTAAACGCCACACAACAAATCAATTGACATTGATGGGGTATCAGTACAATGAACATTCAAGTGCGTAACTCTATGAAATTGTCATCAAATACCAACCATCACATAAGATCATCCTGGCTGGTGACCGCAACTGCAATCTCATGAATGACAATACCAGTGGAAGGAATGGACTGCTTGAAGAGTTTATCACTGAGACGTACATGCAGTACTCCACATCGGGCCCAACATTTGAATAGTCAGGCAACCTAGATACTTCTATCATCGAGTACTTCATCTACTCGCAAACAATGTCTGATAATATCCACCAAGCAGTGTACCTGAGTGAATTGTACATAAATAGCTCTGAACATCGCCCGCTACAGATACTACTCTTGTGGCATATTGCACAAACTAAAGACTGCAATGGTTCCCAATGCGGTAACAGTGTCAACTGGGCTAACATAGACCAAGTTATAAGTATCTCCAGGAGTTGACACTTACCTTGGAGGACTACGACCTGACATGTACCAGCCAATACGATATAGGCAGATTATACACAAAACTGTGTGATGCCATAGTAACTGCGGCAAATGCAGTTTGCTCAAGAAAAAATGTGCGTAAGAGCCATCCTCCTAGATTATGGAACCAGGGGATAGCAGACAATCTCAGTGACCACTACCAAGTGCAAGAAGTCCAGCCTTAAGATACGTCAATTACAGAAGAAGGCGGCAGCCCACGCAAGAGAGAAAGACCTGCATAAACTCATAGTGGCCCACTTATCCGACAGAGAACGTTTTTGCAAGTTGGTGGGAAAGCAAAGAAACACGCAATCCTCTCAAACCAATCCAATCAAAGTCGACGATGTGTCACACAGTGGTAAAGAGATGTTGACAGCATGGCACTCTCACTTCAACCAATCTGTTGAATGCCATACTACTGCAGGAAATGGTCCTAGGGTAGATGAAAACAGGAATCCTCACACCAGTTTATATGAAGAAAAGCGATTGCTGTCAATCTAGCAACTATTGCTGAATCACCGTAACACCAGTAATTACAAAGCTACTAGACAAAGTCCCCCGTTGTCGCATTAAGAACCTGATAGACCAGTCACAACACCAACTGCAGTTCAGATTCACAGAGAAGGTCTCACCAATCTACAGCACTATGGTGCTACAAGAAGCTGTTCCGGAATCACAATCCAAAGAACTATATTTCTATGTTGCTCTGCTCGATGCCAAATCCGCATTTGGCACAGTATGCCACACGAACCTCTTCAGGAAATTGGTCCTTATTGTGATGGACAGTTCTCTCTGGCTCCTCACTACTGACATACAGCGTAATTCCCAAACTCAGATCAAGTAGAATAACCGGCTATCTCAGCCATTCCAGCTCTAGCAAGGTGGAGTGCTATCAACGGACCTCTACAAGATCTTCATCAATGGGCTCCTAACCCAGAGTACACAGTCCAGACTGGATGCCACCAGAAAATCTCCAAGGGTAGTTGTAGACATTGCAGCAGAATATAGCTCAAATCACCGTTACCAACTCCAACCAGCAAAGAGTGCAATCTTATCTAACGACAAAAGTGTATCACACGAATCCAAGATCCATGATTGCTCAATTCCCCTATCTGGCTCAGCGACTCACCTTGACATATTTAGAGACAACTCGCTCATAAGCGGGTACTTGACTCTCGACCCGGTAAACACTCCTGGAAGAACACTGCCAAACAGGCTGTCTCTCATTGCTGGCATGAGAAGCTGCTATGCCGAGCAAAACTGTACCCATCTCTCAGCAACATGAACGTCGAGAACACCCGCCCTGGCTCTATCCACCCAGCAATTATATCAGTCTCTACAAGCCACACAGACATAAGGGCCTTACTGGTGCAGATGCACCTTCTTACCGGTACATACATACTCCAGGATAATGGAGCAGACTTCTTTAGTAGACTGCGTGACCTTACATGATGTCAGGATGAAATATTTCCCCACTGATACAGACAACAATCTGCAGTAGCTGCCAAAAACAGACAAAACGCTTAGCCGCAACTAGTGAAAAGATGGCAATAGTGCTTATTGAACCCTCGCATGGACGGAGCTAATGCTGCCTCGCAATAGCTGAAAGCAGCATCCGTCATTACATGTACATATCATACCACAGACGATGGAAAATAATTGACGCCGACCACCAGCCAATCTCTAACGACCAGAGCAGAGGCCCTCATGGGCATACAGTCTGACTTGATATACACACATCAAACACAGTTATCTTTCATGCAGTTTCGGCAAGTTCTCTCTAGATATATACGTTCATATTCAGGCTACAGAACTCAATTTCCCCCAATACAGAGGTGCTCCTTTATACAGGAGGAATTACTTATCGACAAAGCATGAAACTATAGAAAATGACGACCCACTTCGTGACGGCGAACCATGGAGGAAAAGTAAAATCCTGGGCTCACTGCTTAGCAGTACTGCTGACATTTCTGCACGCTGCGTCCTGGGAACATAGCTTTCCAGTCCTTCTGGAAGCTAAGGATTCGTAGATCAAAGATGCCCTTGATAAAGAGGCTACATTTATACAATGCAACCTGCGTATCCTTGATGCTGTATAACTGTAACAGCTGGGCAGCTCCAAAGGCAAACTCGATGCCTGTCACCGCAAACACCTACGCACCATCACTGGACACCGATGGCCAGACAGCATAATTTCCAATGATGCACTATACGCCAGCACAGAGAGCCTTGGATTTCTCCGTACTCGGAGCCAGCAAGAGGAGAGTACGTCATTGCATAAATCTGCTAAGCATGCTATGAGGTGACCTCAACAAAGCAGGACTCGGTACACTCAAATCAAGAATGAACCTGAGGAAGCTAAGGTCTTTGGCTGAGGACAAGACACAGTGGGCAAAAGCGAAGAAAGACTGATTGCAGCAGTAGGATGTTTCTACTACTACAGCCGCAGAATACAGTAATCATACATACATTCAATGGACCTTTCCAGTTTTTGCTAAGCCCCGCCCACCTCTATCTAAGCTCCACCCACACATCGCTCGTGTTGGGATCGATCGATTCCCGAACTCCCTGACTATCAATTTCCAGAAAACTATTCAGATAAGCTATTAAATATTTTGAAACTAATTTGACTGGGTGTTGCAGGTAGCAACAGCAGCCAGTCAAATTAGTTTCAGAATATTCAACATAATATTTATTAAATAGTAAAGACATACAATTCGTACAACAACGTATAATCCGTCTTCAATTAAGTGTTCGTGACGTAGTCATCTACGTCATTGATTATAATGTCATTCTACACGTCACGGAGTTAATTATGACGTCATAAGATGGATGGATAAAGTGGAAAGGAACACGAAGGATTAACATAAACAGGAGTAGGCAATGAGAAAGAAGCCTTAGACCATGTTCTCACTAGAGATTTAGGGCGTTTTCTCACTAGAGACTTAAACGGCGTCCCGCCATAGTGCGGTATAGAGTGCAATGTCTACCCATGTTAAATTATTCAGTAAACGCGCATTTGCGGGCTTAGGTCTCTTTCTCATTTAGTAGGGGGCACTATGTCATCCCGCTAGCTTTGTGTGCCAAAATCCAAACAGACAAGATTCATTGTTCTTATTTCCATTGTTACCGTAAATATCACACATTTTTAATCCATTTTGTGAAACATACCTATTGCCTTTGGTTCCAAAATCGACTCTGTTCTTTATTTTGCTCACCATCATTCATAGAATGCAAGGAAACAAAGTTTGCCATAGATTCGGAAATATTTTGATATTCATTTTAGAGAAATACCGTAAATCACTTACAAATCCACTAAATATCTGGCAGACAATTTCTACTATAACCAAATAATTTGCATACCATACAAAATTTGTTAAACCTGACACAGATGTCAAGAAAAATATATGTCTGCTAAATTTAATAATTGCGTCTCATTCATTTCAAAGTTAGGTTGAAATCATTCTGATGTCCCTTCTGATTAGTGATTACACCATATTTAATGTCACTACCTACATGCACATATCTTTTCCACATCTGTACACATTAGTCACTTTAATAATGGTCTTCGGTGTCAATGTTTGAAACATCATAGTCACTGGTATTCTTACAGTTATTGCATTTGCACAATGCAATGCATGGAAGATTGTTTCTAACACATGAGCAATTGCTTTTGCCAGAACATTGCCATCGACAACCACATTTGATGAGTTCAATTATTTCTTGAGGTGCTGGAAGTTCGAAACATTTCACTGGAATAACTCTCATCTTCGGTAATCTCCCGTCCATTTCCAGACAGTGGTGGAATATGTGGTTGTGGTAGTCTGTAACCTTTGCTGATGCTGGCAACCACGTTTGCTCTTTGTACATGAGGTTTCAATGCAACAAGAGTATGAGGCAGCTGTTCAGTCTCTGTATTTTTGCTTGTGATAGCTTCCATCTTAATTGGGTCATGTTGGTTATGGAACTTGCACTTGAGTAGATCATGCAAATAAATCTCTATGGTTCCAATGTTGGAAAGTCGGTCAAACAAATCTTCACCAACCTGTTGAAAAGTGCTTAAAATCGCATTATCAGGTTCAATGCTGAGGTATGTAGTAATCCATTTCTTATTTGATACCCCAAAGAACTTTCCTCCCCAATCAGCTCCGGAGAAAGCATGCAGATCAAACAGCCCTCTACATTTCTGATTTCCAACTGCCAAACAACGGGTTTCAACGTTTATTCTTCTATAATATTTCCACTTACCAGTAACAAAGGTGATATGTCCTTGAACTGAATTGTTGGCAAAGAGATCTAGTAGAAAAACAAAGACATCAGTATCTGGGGAGTGCACGTCAATGTCCCGAATTGCATCACTTTGTTGTACTGCATCAATGACATGAAGTGGAATAAGTGTATCAGCTTCTTCGTGTGTATGTTGCAAGGTGTCAGGGTTAACCAGGTTGGGTCTGGTAGCATGAGTAGATGTTCCATAGACAACGATTAGAGCAGGTTCCTTGTTAGAAAACTCACATAGCAATGCGTTGCTCAGATACTCAGTAAGCTGCGATTTGGTTTCCACATGTGAAAGTAGAGTCTTAAGTGGAACAAGTTCAATATCTGTTGAGTCTCCTATCTGAGAATTTGCTGGATCAATGTCAGCGTTTCTTTTGCTTCTTGTCTGGGCTTTCAGAGAATCTTCAGTATACCTGTCAAGAATTACTCTGCCTTCAGAATAATCAGTTAACAGTCGTTTTATAGCAAGAACATAAGCAGCTGCAAAGTCTGCACATGTTGCCATTTTAGGGCCTTTCTTGATGGCCTGGACTACAGCCATAGCATCAATTATACATACTATTTGCCTATTTGCACCTGCTGTACATATTTGATTGGCATCTTGGCTGTCCTGATTATGGTCTTCAATCACCTTGATGAAGAAACCTTTGTCAATTAGTAAGAGCAATAGCCCATCAGAAGAAAACAATGACCTTGGAATGACAGAAAACTTGTATCCTCTCGCAACTTTACTAGCTTGTTTTGCACTTTACACACAGATTTCTTGTGACATGTGCTGAATGTTTTCAACTTCATCTTTTTCGGTAGGATCCCAGAATGACTTGTCTGCAGTACTGGTTACAATACGAGAACTGACAAATCTTTAAATCTGGTCTGACCCATATCATCTGGGCAACGAATGTCATTTCTAGCGGGTCCTGGTACCGACATTGTTGATGGAATGTTCATAAGGTTGATATCTGTTACAAACGGATTTCCTCCACAGCGTTCTCTGATACATTCTTTCATTTTCGCAGTATTATTAATTACCCGAACTGCCATTGATCCAATAAGTTGGTAATGTTCTTTCGAGTCTGAAGATTGGTCGTCTGTAATGTAATTGCAGCTTTGCTGAAATTCATTAACCAGTCATGTAAGCTCTGGTGCAATCAGAAAGTATTTATCAAGGGATTCCTCATTCTGGGTGATACCGGTAATTCCCCCTGTCGTCTTGAGTTCTCTGATCTTTTGTTCGAGGGTTTGATCAACAAAAAAGGTTCGTAAATGGTATTCCTGATTTCATTACAGCAAAATCACCATTTCTGGTGCATCCCATGTCTCTGAGTCAGTTTTCTTAAGCTCATTTGTTTGAGCAAGATGGAGTGGAACCAATTTGGCATATCTGTATAAGTCACGTGCAAAGTTATACTTTACTTGCTCTTTAAGAGCTAGTAGGTACATCTTCCAGTCCCCTGTTCGAGAAGCTCTAATCAAGTGGAGGAGACAACACACCTGTTTGATATAGCTCTGCAGAAATCTAGCCATTTCTCTACGTACCTTATTGAGTTCTATACAAACGATTCTGTGAATGAGGAAGAGATTTCATCAAAAATATGAACGGCTTCAGCATCTCTTTTATGCAGCTTCTGGCAAAGCTTTTCGCACATGGTGCAAAGTTCAGCTAAGCTCTTGTCGTGGGAGATAGCCTCGAAAAACAGTTCATGGCAGGCCAGAACATTAGTAATATGATACTCCAGACCTCGTTTGAGCCACTTCCCTGTGATAATTTGATGTGTGGTTGCTGATGAATAGATACCTAACTGAATACTAATAGAGTCAATGCCACTGCCTTTTAAATACTTGCCAAAGGCATGGGGTGAGGCGAAGCATACATGAAGTTCCCCAACTCTGAGGAACCAATTGCTGTGTTTACTTGACAATTGAAGTTTTACTGCTTTCAAATAAATCAAGGTCTAATGTTATCACAGTCCGGCGATTTGGGCCCACAACCACAGCTGATATCTATTGAGCTAAACACAGTGAGGTATATAGTGTGCTATACTCTGTTGGTGGGTTTCTAAGTAATGGTGCAATGATACCACTGCAAGTCCGTCCAGCAGTTTCTTGATGGCACAATTTCAATATAACCGAATTTGTAGCTGTCCATGTAGGCATGCCATATGACACTGACTGCTCACCTGTATCCGTCCCACACTGATCACTATGTGGAATTGTCTTTTTCCTTGAATCATCAGAAGCCAGATTTAGTTCGCAAGCTCTCATATTGATATTAGTGTAACATGAGAGAAACCATATTAAATCGCAAGACGTATAAGACTCGGTAAATTCAACAGGAAAATGGCAGTCAAAGTCACTATACGTGATACTTTCCAGTGCAATAGCCAGTGCGCTATGGTGTGGTATAGCTACATCAATCTGTGATATTGATTTTGGAATAATGAGAGGAGTATTGACAGGTAAACCAGTCTCATCTTGTTCCTGGTTAATCACGAGAAATGTTCCATAGAGGGTATTCTGAGCGTCTGGCGTGTTCTCCATAAAATCTACATTATCAACAACGAAAAACAGAGACTTGTCCTTCTTAACAAATGATGGAAGCCAGAAACCGTCCGTTTACTTCATGCGATCCACTACTCCACTAGCAATACGTTTTCTATCTTTATTAGTTTCTTATATCTCATTCCAAGCTGCACATGGGACAACATATTTACAAGATTCTTACTTCGAGTTTGTTTATGAATCGTAAGAGCCATTCCAACAGACAGTGGAGTTTCGTTTTGATTTCTGTAACTACTGATACAGGTTTGTATTCCACTTGTCTGTCTGTCTTGAAATTATTTATAATTTGCTGTGAGACCAGACTAACTGCACTTTTGATAGTACCGTCACGTTGTCCGTGAATTGCCTTAGATCATGTTCCAACAATTACCCACTTAATGAACGAAGCTAACTTCGGTGGCAGCTCAAAGTCAGTCATGGATCCATTAACAGTCCACTTCTCCGTGTTGGCTAGGTCACACGTTAATATAGAGGAAGCCCTGGAGAGGAATTGTATATATTTCTCATCATCTGCAGTTTCATGATAATAGTTTACAGCAACACCAAGTAAGTGTTGGCTTAAAACAGTATCTATATTGTCACGGATAAAATTCTACAAGTGCTTTTTATGATTAACACCATCTGGAGCTGCATTATTCTCGAGCAACATGCCCCTACATTCCTTGTCAATATCGTTCATAGTGATGATTGACTCATGGAAAGAGAACATTTAATTACATTCAGAATGTCAAAGATCTACAATGCACTAATTGACATTGTGCCAAGATGAATGGGTTTTAGACGCCATTTGGTCTATTTTTCGTTCTTGATTTCGTCGACAATTTCTGTGATAATTGAGAGCGAACGCTGCACAATCTAACGGTTCATTCACATTAGCCAGAGAAATTCTAACTTTTTCATTTGCACGTTTTGATTTAATGAAAAGTAATTTATTTTCCATAGCTACAGTCTCTGCACGATGGAGCTCACACGTATCTGCATTTTCGCAACGGAAAACACGTGACTTAATTACGCTGGGTTGAAGAGTTCTTTTTGTACGCCCTACATTGCCGATACCACTTGACAGGTGTAACAAAGATGGGCGTCCTCGTTTGGGAGGAACAACGGTTCCAGACTTGGAAGCTTCATGAAATCGTCTCTCTGCTCTTCTTAATTTAGCAGTATGTACGAGGTCTTTATAACAAGCAGAGTGGTCTGCTGACTGAAAGAGTTCATCGTCTGATAGGGATTATACACTTTCACAAATGTTTGCATGTCTTGTTTCCCCAAACGAAGTCCGTTTCTTGGCATACTCGCGAATTTTCTCCAAGGCATCCTTTTCTGGATTCATATGTAGATCAGCACCTCTGGAAATGAAGCACAGAATACACACGCGTTTGCTTATTGAAATTATTGTCTATATCTGCTCATGTAAGCAATTCCATGACATCGTCTGAAAGAAGGAAATACACATACATTAATTGATCTGAAAGGCTTAAGCAAATTTAAGTTTTATCTCATTCACTTTCAAGTGAAACCTGTATATAGCGACCACTTTATGGAACATTACTAATAACTTGCATCGAATCAATGAATTCAATTAACAGAGCTAATGACATACTGGACCACAAGCTGCCGGTTCTTTACGACATGTGATCGTACGACAACTTATGTTAAAGAACCACCATCTCGTGGTCCCAAAGCAGGCGGTCGCAATAGACAGGTTTGATTGTATAACATTTAGAGACATAACCCATCCATCGCTGATAGTCTGCGCTCATCATTTGGAGGCAACAATACAGGAAAATCTGAATATTTAAAAAAAATTATTTACGGTGAAGGCATTGCTAACCTAGGCAGTAAATAACAGATTCTAGTCAACTTCATTTCACAATATGCTGGTCTACAGGACTGAAAGGGTTACTCAGTTATGCTACTATACTACTTTCATATTATACTTGTTCTAGATAGATTAGGGACCGGCATTAGGCATTGTGTGATGGTCATGTTGTTAAATACCTTTCAGAAATTTTAATTTCCTCTTGTAAACATACAAAAATATAAAGATTATGAAATTTACGGTAAAATGTATATATTTTTAACTTGATACGTCCCTGCCTAACTCTAAGTTGTTTCTAATTTGTTGAGATATATGTCTAAACATGTATGACAAGTTTCTGTCAACTTCTCTACATAACCTAATAATTTATCTTAGACGGTGTCGAACAAAATGCTGATTTTAAGTAATTTACGGTATTTCAGCCATATCTACCTTAAAATGGTTAAGAAAAAATGGCACCCACTTTTTGCATTCTGTACTTGGGTATGAACAAAATCAGACCGAAACATCAATTTTGGCACACAAAGCTAGCGGGAGCTAAAAATCCTACATAGTGCCCCTACTAACTTTTTAGCCTCTAGCGAGAACACGTGCTTTAGAAGCATATCGGCTGTTGGCGATCATCGTTTCCAAGACTGTATACTGATCATATCGAGAATAACTGCTAATAGAGGAATCCAATCTGTCAGTCAAATGTATGCCTACATATAGAGAATCTGGAACGAGGTCACTTTTCATATCATTATTATGGACCGAGTTGAAAATTATCAATTTGCACGAGCTTTAGCAAGTGCAAAATTGATAATTTTCAACGAGGTTCATAATAGTGATATGAAAAGTGACTGAGTTTGAGATTTTATTTATCATATAAACTGTAATTTTGAAGTATTTGCCAATAGTTGCTGATGTGACTTTTATCTGATTTCTCATCGTTGATTTTCGTGAAATCGATACCGCCGCTGTGACGCACCACTACGTGATAACAGATACTGAATGCAAAATATAGTGACAAACACAAAATCAGGCGATGTCAGCCGTAAACTACACTTTTCCTCTAAGACTATCGCAGAGTCACGGCCATCAATCGGGGGATGACGTTTCATGAATGACAAATCGTAGTAAACAAATCGTAGTAAAACAGTACCACGTAGTAACTCCTACGCGTCACGCTCACATCAATCGATGTTTTAACTGGTCGATTTAAATGGGTTGCGCACCCAACAGCCAATGACAATACTCCGTTGAATATGGCACGTGTGCTCATATCGAAAAATATGGAACGGGCTAGAAGGCTTGTTTTTATGATAAAATGAATTACGTCACTTGTAGGTTGACGACACAATCAATTACGTCATGAATTACGTCATAAATCCTTAATAGTCCTTCAAGTTGTACGAATTGTATGTCTTTACTATTTAATAAACATTCTGTTGAATATAGGAAGCAACAGCACACAGTCAAATTTGTTTAAAAAAACCCAACAACCTACGTGTATAGTTTTTTGGAAACTGAGGTCCATGGAGTTCAGGATTCGTCGACCCCAACACGGGTAAATCATAGGAGGAGCTTAGGCAGAGATGGGCGGGATATAGCTAAAGCGTGATGCCTCTATTTGGCGGACACGTTAGCTAGGCCGTGTTCTCATACAGCCACTATTTCGGTAAATACCAGGTATATCGGCTAGCGTTCTCATTGGACCGGCTCTTGTACCGGAATAAATACGCCATTTATTTCGAAATTTAATCCCACACAATCGGCGGGTTATCTCCCGATATATCGCTATTGTTTCCCTATGTGAACGCGGCCTATTCCGTCAAAATTTGCCAGGTAGCGTTAACATCAGCTTTGTCTCTCACTGCCTGGCAGGGAGCGCTACGACAAGCATTGTATCTCTCTCTCCACCAGGTAGCACCACCGTCCAATCAGTGCCTATCTTCTCGCAGCGTGAATGCAAACCGATATATCGGCTAATTATTAACCTACATAGTACACGAAATAGTTAAACAGGATTAGGCAATGAGAAAGAGGCCGTGTTCTCACTGGAGAGTTAATCTGGATTAACGCCGTACCTCAGTATTGAGTTACGCTGATTAAGTCGCTAGTGAGAACACGGCCTTAGGCTCTGCTAAAACACACGTGCCTCTGTCTTAATGTAGACGAGCAAATTAAGATTTCCTTATTTAATGTCCATTTGCAGGCCAAAAGAATACTATTTTAAAAACTTACCACAGTAATGACTGACAAGTTTCTCGAGCCAGCAAATCTTAGTGGTAAATTTTCAAAAGCAATATTCTCTTGCCCTGCAATGGAACTTTCCAGTGTTAATTATGCCCCGCCCATCTCTATCCAAGCTTCACCCACACCACGCCCGTGTTGGGATCGATTCTCCGAACTCCCTGACTATTTCCCGAAAACTATACATGTAAGCTGTTGAATATTTTGAAATTAATTTGACGATGTCAGCAACAGCGTCCAGTCAAATTAGTTTCAAAATATTCGACAGAGTGTTCATTAAATAGTAAAGACATACAATTCGTACAATGTGTCGGATTATTAATCGTTAAAGACGGTCTATATCAAATCATTTATGACGTGCTGATCGTGACGTTATCATACACGCCACTTAGTGAATTATAACGTCATATGACGTCAGATGATCGACGGATAAACTGGAAAGGTGAATTGGACATTCCTGAGACACACTGCATAGGCCGGTTTTGTGTCCTACGTCGCCAGAAATGGCTCGAACTTAACTAACTTTAAATTTTTGATAGTGAAAGATTTGTATTCATGTATTTAAACCATTTGAAATACGTTGTGTTGTATTTTCCACATAGCTTGTAAATGGGAGGAATGGGAAAAGGTCGAAGGTAACGGAGAAGCTATGGGCATGGGCAAAGGTAAGTAAATATACCCGCGACTGCCAGCATTCTATTACCTCCTACAAATTCAGAGCTACATTTGCAGTTGTAAGAGTTTATGCAAGTGCTCCCGATCTATATTTAGTATTATTACTTAAAGGTGCATATACACACTGACATGTCAAATTGTACAGTCATGCCTAGATGTAATAAAACTGAATAAATCCTAAAATAGGATGATTTCATTACATATAAATTAATTTAATTCTTTTGTTTCGAAATTGAATTAGGAACTCGTGTCTCTAATTCAGTTTACCCACTTGAAAAATGATACTAACTTATACGTAATAAGATCATCATATGTTGAGATTTATTTCGTTTCATTACATCTAGGCATACAATTTTACGCCTCTTAAAGTTTACAATTTGAATAATTTTATTTTTAAGCATGGCAGTGTGAATATTCACCTTTAAATTATGTAATTTAAGCATCATTTTGTGCGCTTTGACCATTCTCTCTTTGTGTTCCCGTTTTAGCGAGATTAATAAATATTCTGTTGACTAATTTGAAACTAATTTGACTTGGAGATGTTACTGGCAAAGGGAGTTGTTGCTTACATAGGGAGCTGTTGCTGACGTAGGGAGCTGTTGCTGACATAGGGAGCTGTTGCTGACATAGGACCTGTTGCTGACATAGGGAGCTGTTGCTGACATAGGGAGCTGTTGCTGACATAGGGACCTGTTACTGAAATAGGGAGCTGTTGCTGACATAGGGAGCTGTTGCTTACATATAGAACTGTTGCTGACATAGGGACCTGTTGCTGACATATGGAGCTGTTGCTGAAATAGAGACATGTTCTGACATATAGAACTGTTGCTGACATAGAGAGCTGTTGCTGACATAGGGAGCTGTTGCTGACGTAGGGAGCTGTTGCTGACATAGAGAGCTGTTGCTGACACAGGGAGCTGTTGCTTACATAGAGAGCCGTTGCTGACATAGGACCTGTTACTGAAATAGGGACCTGTTGCTGACACAGGGACCTGTTGCTTACACAGGGAGCTACACAGGAGGCTGTTACCTACATAAGGAGCTGTTTCTGACATAGGGAACTTTTGCTGATATAGGGAGCTGTTGCTGAAATATAGAACTGTTGCTGACATAGGGAGCTGTTGCTGACATAGGGAGCTGTTGCTGACACAGGAAGCTGTTGCTGACATAGGGAGCTGTTGCTGACATAGGGACCTGTTGCTGACATAGAGAGCTGTTGCTGACATAGGGAGCTGTTGCTGACATAGAGAGCTGTTGCTGACATAGAGAGCTGTTGCTGACATAGAGAGCCGTTGCTGACATAGGGAGCTGTTGCTGACATAGGAAGCTGTTGCTGACATAGAGAGCTGTTGCTGACATAGAGAGCTGTTGCTGACATAGGAAGCTGTTGCTGACATAGAGAGCTGTTGCTGACATAGAGAGCTGTTGCTGACATAGGGAGCTGTTGCTGACATATGAAGCTGTTGCTGACATAGGGAGCTGTTGCTGACATAGGGAGCTGTTGCTGACATAGGGAGCTGTTGCTGACATAGGGAGCTGTTGCTGACGTGGATAGCTGTTGCTGACATAGAGAGCTGTTGCTGACATAGAGTGCTGTTGCTGACATAGGGAGCTGTTGCTGACATAGAGAGCTGTTGCTGACAGAGGGACCTGTTGCTGACATAGGGAGCTGTTGCTGACATAGGGACCTGTTGCTGACATAGAGAGCTGTTGCTTACATAGGGAGCTGTTGCTTACATAGGGAGCCGTTGCTGACATAAGGAGCTGTTGCTGACATAGAGAGCTGTTGCTGACATAGGGAGCTGTTGCTGACATAGAGAGCTGTTGCTGACATAGGGACCTGTTGCTGACATAGGGACCTGTTGCTGACGTGGATAGCTGTTGCTGACATAGGGAGCTGTTGCTGAAATAGAGACATGTTCTGACATAGGGAGCTGTTGCTGACATAGGGAGCCGTTGCTGACATAGAGAGCCGTTGCTGACATAGGGAGCTGTTGTCTACATAGGGAGCTGTTGCTGACATATGAAGCTGTTGCTGACATAGGGAGCTGTTGCTGACATAGGGAGCTGTTGCTGACATAGGGAGCTGTTGCTGACATAGGGAGCTGTTGCTGACATAGGAAGCTGTTGCTGACATAGGGACCTGTTGCTGACGTAGGGAGCTGTTGCTGACATAGAGAGCTGTTGCTTACATAGGGAGCTGTTGCTTACATAGGGAGCTGTTGCTTACATAGGGAGCCGTTGCTGACATAGGGACCTGTTGCTGACATAGGGACATGTTGCTGAAATAGGGAGCTACACAGGAAGCTGTTGTCTACATAGGGAGCTGTTGCAGACGTAGAGAGCTGATGCTGACACAGAGAACTGTTGCTGACATAGGGAGCTGTTGCTGACATAGAGAGCTGTTACTGACATAAATAGCTGTTGCTGACATAGTAAGCTATTCCTGACATAGGGACCTGTTGCTGACATAGGGAGCTGTTGCTGACATAGAGAGCTGTTGTTTATATAGGGAGCTCGCTTCCTATCTCAATCTTTTAAACGTTTTAAGCATCTTATCTGTAGTTGTTACCTGGAAATAGAGATTCTGAGAATTCAAGCGTTTAGCTATAAATGGCAATACAACGTAGCCGTAATTAAATTTGTTATATTAAACATATCTCTTCTCTTGGCAGTCAACTGGACCTCAAATTTGAAATACTAATATAAACCCGTGTTCTCACTAGAGAGTTAATCAGGTATGACGTCATATGATTGATGGATAAACATGAAAAGGTCCATTGTAGTGGTAGAGATGCATACAAATGCTTCACGTAGGAAGATCAGTCCCTTTATTTAACTCCCAGGTTAAAGAATACATATGTATTTTGTTAAAAGGTATTCATAGAATCGCGATGACGTCATCACAATTAAATTTCCAATAATACCCTGGGGGCGACGCCATTTTTGGAGGGGCTAATTTAACATTACGAACAATGGGGCCGCGAAACCTTAATTACATTTTTAATATAGTCTTGCAAAATTCACTCATGATTTGTTGTTTTCTAATAACGGGCAGGGTTATTACAGATTCTCAGATTCATGATTTAATAGTTTGAACTCCATGGAAAATGCAAACAAGTTATTGTTATGGGCAGTCCATTTTGGCATGTATTAAGTTTGCCCTTACTTTAATGGCGACAAAATGCACGGATGTGCGAAACTATGAATTTTAGACATGAGATAAATCAGTTCCACTATAGTTTCTCTATATTTGTTGCAGGTTGGGGTCCACATAGTATGTGTAACGCGTCCGACAGCAAAGTACAGGAACATTTTAATGCGTCTCGGGGAAGAGCTTAGTGCAGATGAACGTAAGATTAGATTCATATGCCCTGATAACGCCTGCTACTGGGCCAATACCGGGTATTAGTGGGCACGCATTGATCCAGTGCTGCTCAAGTATGCTGCGTTAGCTTTCAGTTTCTGTTTTCACTTTCTTTATTTACACCAAGGTCGCCATACTAAGACATATGGTTTCACAATATTTTTATATGTATGCGTACACGGCTGTAGAATACATTGTTGTTGTTGTTGTTGTTGTTGTTGTTGTTGTTGCTGCTGCTGCTGTTGTTGTTGTTGCTATTGTTGTTGCTATTGTTGTTGTTGTTGTTGTTGTTATTATTGCTGCAGCTGCTGCTGCTGCTGCTACTGCTGCTGCTGTTGTTGTTGTTGTTGTTGTTGTTGTTGTTGTTATCGTCGTCGTTATTACTATTTTCCTTGCCGTAGTCATTTACATAATCAATTCTCATCGTCACATCTCGTTTCCTCCTATTGTTATTATTCAATGTATTCGAGTTTATTTTCAGCCCAGGTCATCATCATCATCATCGTCGTCGTCGTCGTCGTCGTCGTCGTCGTCGTCGTTATTAATGCTACCGCACCCTTACTACCAGCCCTACACGACCACAACTCACCCTTCAAAAAAACAAAATCTAACGAAAAGAGACAAGGAGTCCGTCCCGCTAGTCAGTCTATCACTAGTTCACCCACTCCTCCCCACAACATAGCCCCACCCCTCCACCCTTATGGCCTCCTCTCCTGGCTTCAAGTGCGAAATACGGTGCGAAAAGGAAGCCTGGAGTCATGCCCGTTAATCAGGCCAATCGTTCTGGCAGGGTTTGAGAAGTATCCTCGAGGATACATTTATTTATATGGGAATTTATCTATTATTTTGCGGATCATGTTACACAACTTTCCTAATAGCTTTATTTTGTTTGTCGATAATAATTGATAAAATCTATGGAACCACTGTGGGCGGAGCCAAATGTAAATGTCCTTTTGCACCATGCAATCATATGGGTAAATCACCAAATTTGGTTGAAATTTGTCCAACAGTGTCAGAGGAGTTGCATTACAATCAATTTCATGACCTTTTGACCCCATCCCCCACCCTCTGGGGCCAGGGCCAAATGCAAATGTGCACATATACTCCACATTGGTATGGGTAACTGACATACTGTACTAAATTTGTTTAAATTTGGCCCAACAGTGTCAGAGGAGTGGCATTACAATACATTTTTTTACCTTTTGACCCCAACCCTGTATATCATGCCATTGATACTGTGGTCACCCGGAGCTACAATGAACTGATCCGACCTAACATGTACCTATCTGATGCAATGCTCGAAATGACGAAGGTCCGTTATGGAAGGGGCTGAATTTCATGTTCGATGCATGTACAATTTAATACACATGCTTTTGAACGTGTTGCATCCAAATTGATTGAGAGCTGTTTCTACCATATGCAGCAACTGCTCAAATTCAAATTATTTGTAAAAAAAACCGTGCTAATATATTTAACCTTGAAATTGGGATTTTCTGAATTCACGGTTCAAGTCTTAAAATCGAATTAACTTCGGATACAACGTAGGCGTAGTGTAGCCAGAAAGGGGCATAACTAGAAATGGGCCCATATACGCGTGATATACTTGTTCTAAGATGTCTCGCATACATGGCTATCAAGTGTATAGCGGCTGCTGTTGCGACACAAACATTAATTCACCTTTCCAGAGTACCCACCCGTCATATGACGTCATAATGAACTGCGTGATGTGTACAATGACATCATAATGAATGACGTCATGAATGACGTCATGAATGACGTCGATAAGTAAGTCACGAACGCATATTTGAAGACGGTCTATGCGTTGTTGTACACATTCTTTGCTTTTACTATTTCATAAATATTCTGTTGAATATTTTGAAACTAATTTGACTGGGCGCTGTTGCTGCCATAGGGCATTTGGGGGATCGATCAATCCCAACACGGCGAGGTGTGGGTGGAGCTTAGCTAGTGATGGGCGGGGCATGGCTAAAAATGGAAAGATCCATTGATGGCCAGTGAAAGGTGTATTTGGAGCATCTCAGCCCGGGCCGTACCGACACGGCGCCATGCAATCCGCGCTACGGTTGCTATGCATGTGCAGTAATAGGTCATCCACCCATAGTGATCTACATTGAAACTTATTATATTATCTAGTCTGACCCATCTTGACTGTAAGTTATTGTTGCCACAGCAGACAATTGTCTCCTGACAATGTTGCTACATGGCAGCGACGCGCACACACCATTATTATATTAGTATCACAAACGCGGCGTTAGAATTGTACTTGATTATCAATCATATATTTAGGCTTTAGGCGTGCAAGTTTTAACAGATGCTCGACAATCGAGCCAGTTATTCCAGTGGTAAATTAAAAAGAAGAATCTTATCTTGGTCTGCAAATGGACATTTTTCAAGACAACGACAGAAGTCGTTTTTTGCTGATATGAGTGTTAAAGGGTTAAATAGTTGAGTTGGTATTCACAAGGATTCTGTAGTCTGTAAAGCTTACAACAAGATATATTTTTTACAGATTTAAATTTACAGAAATGTGGCAATCTGGAGATACAGTCGAGCAACCTAATTTAAATGGCATACTTGCCCCTGAGAGAAACACAATATTTTTCAAATTTTGGACTCGTGGGAGCTAATATGTATCCTGAGTACCTGTATATGGTTAATGATGCGATGCTCTTTGACTTTCGCAATAGAGCACGGATATCTCAGTTACACTTTAAACCCACTTGTGATTTTTTTTAGGAATAAGGCATCATGTACCTGCCAGATCAGTGCTCTGCCAATAATGGAGTTTGGTGTATGACAACCGAGTGAAACACGATGTCGTCCCACTATAAATGAATAGGAAAAGCTTAGTCATCAGCTTGACAATTTAACTTTAAATTTGAAATTATGCCAGGTATTTTCAGTTGATGAGAAAGTCAAAGCAAAATTTATTATTGCTAACTATCAGACAGCCATCATACGGATCCTGATTGTACTGGATCAATCCGGATAATATTTTTGCAGATGGAAGCTTCCCGAAGAGAATAAGTGAAGATTGATTGGTCAATAATGACGTAATGTATGCAAATGGTCAATCGACCTCCACGCATTCGATGAGCTAGCTTAAAAAGCCACAGCATAGGCTAAATCTATCATTGTGTATAACAGTAGACGAAACATACAATGGGCAACACTCGATCAACTGATGTTCCTAAGATCATTCCCTATTTTGAAAAAAAATCCTGCCTTGGTTCAAACTTGTTGTAGCTGATAGTTTTACAGTATTAAGTTAGTCAATTCCAGACGTTAATCTGTGAATTATAATACAAGGCTATGAAGTTATTTCTTCAGATTACAAAGTTGTTTATAAGTTTAATACATCTACTTTCGGTATTGTTACAAGTAGTTGCATTGGTCTTAGGCTGGGATTATGCTTCAGATCTGGGTAGAGAGAAAGGCAAGATTTCTCCCGAATCTGAAGTCTTCGCTGTCCACCGAGAGTCGACTTCAGACTTCGACCACATTCTTAATCAGCCATAAAATGAGATCTTATTAAACTCGTGAGATAATAATTTGATATGAAATACCATCTTGTGCGGGATCCTCTATGCTTGTAACTGCGCTACAAATAATGGAGAAATCCAGTTTTAGCTATGCCACGCCCATCTTTAGTTTATGCTCTGTCGACACTTCGCCGTGTTCGGATCAATCGATTCCGGAACTCTGTGACTATCAATTCCCAGAAAACTATACAGGAAAGCTGATGGATATTCTGAAACTAATTTGACTGGGAGCATCTTACATAGTAAAGACAAACAATTCGTACAGCAACGTTTAGTCCGTCAGCAATTAAGCGTCCATGACTAACATATCTACGTCATTCATGGCATCATTGATTATGATTATTATCAGCCTGTCCGTCACATAGTTAATAATGACGTCATATGATTGATGGATAAACTGGAATGGTCTTTCCAGTAGAAAACTGCGTGAACAACCTAGTAGACACGCTGCTAATACGAGTTGGTTAATAAATAATATTGTTTGAACATCACAATGAACTGATGGCGGTAAAATACAAACATTTTGCATCATAAACAACGTTGGTAAGATACGTATTTTAAATAATTGACAGGTCTATTATAAGAAATCAGCAACACCTGGTAATTATAATTATTTAGAAATTCTATATGTTACAATCAGTATCTAGACACATTGAAAATAAGTGAACATAGAGAGACTGGATGAGTCCAATCTGTCATTTAACTATCCGACTTCATCATTAATGGACGGTTCCAAGTTTATCCATCCATCGTATGACGTCATAACCAACTAAGTGACGGATATGCTGACATCATAATCATTACATCATAAATGATTATATTTGGCCCGTCTTTAAGTCTTAATAACCGAGACGTTGTACGACTTTAATAAACACGCTGTCACAGACAGCAACAGCGCTCGGTCAAATTGGTTCCAAAATATTCGATAATTTACCTGTATACATTTCTGGAAATTAATAGTCAGAGCGTTCAGAGATAGATCGATCCCAAAACGAGCGAGGTGTTGGCGGGGATTAGCTAAAAATCGAACGGTCCATTATGACACTAGTTAGCTGACGTCTCAAAGAAAATGGCGTAATCCTGCCACGACTCTCGAAAATTCGGACACGAAAGTGTACAAATTGTATGTCTGTGATGGATATATATTTTAATAAACCTTCTGTTGAATATTGTGAAACTAATTTAACTGGGAACAGTTGTTGTTATTTATCAAGCAAACGACGTAAGTTGCCCATTGCTGTTTTCAGCGTCCCGTCTCAGGACTCGGCAATGACTGTATCCTACACATCAACATACACAGCAAATCACACTCACTGATGTGACCATTACATCAGCAAAGACTTGTGCATGCAGAATATACACTGTGATCCAAAGGTTATGTTGATAAAGTACATCCTGTGCACCAGGTCAGGAAAACCAGAATCATTTCCACACTCAAGATGCACTTCAGTTTCACTTGACGAGGAGGACACACTTTCAAACCATGATTTGAAGAAATGCTCACTGTACCATGCCAGGATTTACTTCAGCAAGTTATTTGGTTTGACAGTGCAGTAGAACAGAACATCAATATGTGTGTGCAAGAAACAGAGTGGCAGTGAAGATGTGTGCATAATTACAACATTAATGAAATAAAGTAGTATTCCTGAAGATAATTCAAAGGTTATTGTTTCAGGAGATGCCTCAAAATGTAAAATACAAATTTGTAACCGAATCCTGTGATTTTATATTTTGTCTATGGGCTACAGAGCATACGATGTAATGCAAACCTTACACACATGGCTGTACACACACTCAAAGAAACATGCCCCTTGATATTGCATATATATTTGAAATCCACGGAATTCATAATAATGAACTATTGCAAAGTATTATATAAACCCAATGTACCGAATGTTTAAGCTAGAGTCCAGTGAGTTTGGCAGCCATTTTATAATATGCAATATAAAGTTTCAAAATATCACGATTCTGTTTGGGAACGGTAATTTTCGAATCCACGTCATACTAAGCATCTGGGGTCCCAACAGTTATCTAAACTTCCCTTCAAAGTATTTAAGATTGTAACACTCAAGTCCGATAAAACGGATTTTGTAGTTATCTTAAAAAATGTATATTTGCAGGCCACGAGATATTTGTGAAAACTTACCACTGGACTGATTGACTCGATAACAGAGCCATTCATTTCAGTGGCAATTTTTAAAAAGTAGCCCTCTCTTCGTCTACAAATGCATATTTTCTATGAGAAAATTGAAACATTCGTCAATAAAGTTGATGGTTAAAGGTGTAGAGAACAGTCCAGTGGAGATGGCGATGTTTAAAGAAGTTGTTCTCTCAAATAGTTAGCCGGTGATCATGTTGGCGTTACCAAACTGAAGGAAGTGTGGGGGGTCTAAGCCCAAACATATCTGCTCATCTACTGAGAGCCTGGAACCGCCTTAATGTATATGCGCCTGGCTGAATAGCTTTAGACAATGGTGGTCTTTGTTATGTCAAGGTGGCACGTATGCTGTATGCATAACTGTGATTGTCTGTTGATTTATAACAATGGTATTCCTTATTATGACAATGCGACATAACACATTGCTGTTGCAATGTAATGCCATACTACTATTAAGACTTCGAATTCTATTTCCCCCGTCCAGCTGCCAAACAATGTGTCAATTTCCTTACACAAAGATGGCTGCCGTTTACGTTCTCACAACGGAGAGAGACTGGGCACAAGCCCATCAGGTCTACGAAGTGGAGTGTGTGTAACAGACTATAATCTGGTGTCTACCTCGATAACCGTCTGGGTCAAAGCTCTAGATTTAATGGCGTGACAAACCAATATGGCAATGAACTGAATGCAGATTTAGAAGCACCTTATTTGCTATATTACTATGCTGCATCGTACAGACATAAACATCAAAAATGGTATCCTCATATTCAAGTGGACGTGGGTTATATAGTTTGAATTAGCAAAGACGCGACATAAGTAAAGACACAACAGTGGTGTAGTGCCGTATAAAGATAAATAAAGTTAA
Source organism: Chaetoderma sp. LZ-2023a (assembly GCA_034401795.1). Classification (NCBI taxonomy): domain Eukaryota; kingdom Metazoa; phylum Mollusca; class Caudofoveata; order Chaetodermatida; family Chaetodermatidae; genus Chaetoderma; species Chaetoderma sp. LZ-2023a. The sequence continues at coordinate 155,628,818 of CM067373.1, forward strand.
ATAAACTGATGATAAAGATATTTTCAGGAATGTACATAATCTACAAGATGTTAAGTTGTTAATGTTTTGCAACTAAACAGTGTTTTCCAAATATTGTGACGTATGTCTGCAGAGCTGAAGCAGTATATGAATGGGTTAACAATGCTATTTGCATATCCGAGTGACCGTGACGTAAGCAAAAGCTGCTTGTGAACACGTGTTATGGGAAATCGCAGAACAAAGTGGTAGAACACATGCCCTACTAATAAAAGTGTTGATAAAATAAATATAATGATGATCAGCGCAGCCATCCTGGAGCTCGCATTACGACGACCGTTAATTGTTAGATCGGAATTTACTGTCATTTTATACAATTTCACCACATGCAACGTGGCTAGGACTGCTAATGGAACGACCATATGCACATATGCAATCTATTACGTATTTCACTTCCAGGTTTGCTGTAAAGATGAATAGCTTTACTGTCCTATTGTGGTAGGACATTGCTCGAATATCTGTGTAGAATGGCATTGGTATATTAATTATGCCAGCCACCATCCACATTGCCGCGCACCACCTCATCACCCGATTTACTGACACTTGAACATTCGCTCTTAGTGGATAGCACAGCTGATAATAGCGTAAAGTTGCTAAGAACATTAAATTCAAGATACTGGCACCATATGCCACACGTATGATTAATAAGTTTTGAAATCGCTGTTGCAGCTATTGGAAAGAGGACTTCCGGATATACTCCTTGGGCTAGGGCACATGCAGCGAGGCATGTGAGAATGTCACTGATAGTCAAACTTGTGAATAATGAAAATATGGGTACTCTGTATTTTCCACTCCGAATGAAGTAAACAAGGACAAATGTGTTCGCTACGGTACCAATGGCGAATGAAGCTACGACGACGTGTTTGCTCAACCATTCTGGGATGGCAAGAAAGGACGCCCACGAGGCAAGAAGTTGCTGCTCTGATCCACTATATGCTGGACTTGACGTTTCGTCCACTGACGGCTTTTCGGTCGGGGTAACACCGTACAAGATCAGGACAGTACTATTTATCGTGGAAAGCGTGATCTGAAGCTTGAAACTGTGCTGAATTGTGTATCATTTCTGTGTCTGTTATTTTGACATATTTATTACGCGAAAAATTCAGCAGTCCGAATTAATCAAGTTACAATTATCGACATATTCTAGAAAGGTTTCTTTCATTTTAATGTAATCTGGAACGTGAAAATGCATCTATATGTATTTGGTGATTGGTTTCGGCGTCACTGTTTTGTGGCAGACACGTGCATACATGTGAAGCTACTCAAGCGACCACCCCTCGTTGTTCGGAACGCACACGGTTCTGTTTCTGTGTAGCTTGTCCCTGAAACACTTACAGAAAGATCTTCTCAGAAAATCTATGTCTATGAAGAAATATCAAGACAACTTGATGCGGCACACCCTAGCCATCTTATAATAATTGGTCGCTGTGCACAGCCTTCATGTATACACGATCGCCACCAACACTAAGATAGGTCAATGTTCGCCAGCGTGAATTCATAGACCTAAGAATACATGGCAAATGACACAGCATTGAACACATTGTCTTGTGGGAACTAAAAGACCGTTTGATGGTAGTATATAATGATAGCTTACTTACTGCCCTTGCGATAATTGATGTGTATATATTATTAGAGGAAACACAAAGAACTTGGTTAACGATTGGGGAAATGGGATAATAGATCGGATATATATAAATATATATATACATATATATATATATATATTCTATATCTCAACGTCATCGCGTAGGTGGTAGGCTTAATTGAGTCAGGCGAGTTTTCTAGTTAAATGGATACAAATTTCATTTCAAATGATGTATTGTCTTGATAGATTATCGTATATCGATTCCATATCATTCATTTTCTGTCGCATGTCTTCATTCTTATCACAATTATTTCGATTTTAATATCGCGTTAATGTTGAACTGTACTCGTCGCCAGTTTTGTCTCCTCAAGTCCTAGAACGTGATGCTATGGAAATGTCAAAGGAACACTTTTTTAGTATGCAATAATTATCAGGTTGAATATATTGGAACAACTTTCACTGGAAGCTGTTGCGGCCTATTGCCGAAACAGCTTTAATTCAAATTAGTTTTAAAACAGTCTGCAGCTGTACCTGAATGCTGGTTTTACATCACCCTGACCTGCAAAGCTAAAAATGTCACCTCTACGATGGAGCTTATATAACGAGAAATACAACTTATGTATTATTCTTATTGGTTGAAGTAAATCATGAAGCCTTTAGGGAATGTATCAACCTCTAACTATTACATACTGATTTTGTTTATTTAATGGTATGATAAAAAGTAACTGTGGACTGTCTGCCTCCTGTCGTGTGGTATGCTAAGTATTGGTTGACACGTATATACTATTCTGGCTGGCAGTGGTTGACAGCAGGCAAGGCTGGGTAAGTCTGCCATTCAGACAAGATATACATTTTGTTAAAACACATTTCTCTATGCCTGCATAAGGGCATATTCTAAAATACTGGCGTACATTTCCTGCCTACTTTAATTGCAAAATAACTAAGTCTATCACTTGGTATTACCATATTTAAAACTCTAACCCTCGTGTGTCAACAGCGCCTCAAAGCGCTAAATATGCCACTTTTATCAATTAACCCTTTCATTTGTCACGTTTTTAAAAGAAAATTAAAATATTTGCTCAGTGAATGGCCATTTAGTGGCCAAGAGAACTGGGGTGTTTTTTGTAAATTTACCACTGAAATTTAGGAAAATATCTTTTAAAGAGTTGGATTTTTGACCGGCTTGCCGAGTATAGGTTTACTTGTGCCGGGAATCTAAATTTTTGCTTATTCAGTTTCCATTTGCAGGCCAAGAAAACACTATTTTTGAAAATGTACCACCGGAATGACTGGCTCGTAACCCCGCCAGTCATTCAAGTGGTGACCTGCAAATAGACAGACCTCAAGACTACTGCAGAGGTGGTGTTATCATTATAACGATAAGTTGACATAAGGGAGGTTAATGGCTAAATCTCGTCAAGAAAATTAAATATCTGCTTATTAAATGTCAATTTGATGGCCATTAGAAGTCTATTCTTGAAGACTAACCACTGTAATGACTGGTTAGGTTACCGAGCCAGTCATTCCATTGGTAACTCTTCAAAAGATGGCTTGCAGATGAACACTCCCCAAATAACAGTGTAGAGGCCAGTTTGGGCAGAGATATCCGCATCCAGCATCATATTATATATTATATATTATTTGTCACTACTTATTAACATCTAACGAAGGTCGGGCACAGGCCACGTGTCTGGCAACTGACCGGTTAATGTGAAGGTAATTAGAACCGATATTGAATATTTTAAAACAATGGCAGCAACAACTTCCAGTCAAATTAGTTTCAAAATAGTCAACAGCTTAACTGTAGGGTTATTTTTATACCACATTGTGAAGCTATAGTTGGCACCTCTATGACTGAGCGCGTAAACCGAGGCAGGCACACTAAGCTTTTTCTGATTGGTTGAAAAGTAAATCATGACAGCCATTTTAAGCTATAGAAATCTACCAGCATTTAGCTACTAAATCCTGAATATCTTTCTTTGACGGGTTGATAAAAAGCTCAAAATCTCAAACATAGTTTATGAGTGGCCTATTAGAACGGTTGTATAGGTATCACGAAATGAGGATAGTTATCCTTTAATATGGATGAGCTAAAAGCTTTTGATCGATGCCATGATGACCATGATTATCTTTGCTCAAGGATTGTGAATTATTTTCTTTGAAATATATGAATCAAATCTGAAATCCGAGTTGTTTCTGAATGCTAGTAATTCTAGAACCTTAGAGGAGGAAGCGACTACTTCTCATAATTAGGCAAATTAAGGCTTATAATGTTCATATTCAACATCAATTGCCACCTTGTCCCTTCCGTTACACGCCAATGCATTACCCACTATAACTTATGTATCCATACACACATACAGACCGGCTGATTTAGGAGAAAGTGAATGCTGAGCTAATTAACAGCCAGGTTGCCTAGCAGCGTTAGTGAAATGCACAATCTTTCAAGCAATATGACAATATATTTTCATAAACCACTTTGAAAGATATATTTCTATGAAGCATTCCAATCTATCAATCAAGTCCAATCTATCAATCATAATAATTATAATTCTGAAATACTGATATGATGCGGTTTCAATATATTTTCTAGCGCATTGGCCAGCATTCTCGGTAACGAAGCGATACAGCCATTAACAAAATGATGTAAAATTAGAGGAAATTGACAACCCTTGACATGGCCCTTAATGGACCTTTCCAGGTTTAGCTATGCCCCGTCCATCACTAAGTAAGCTCCACCCACACCTGGCTCGTGCTGGGATCGCTCGATCTCCGACCTCACTGAATATCAAGTTCTAGAACATTTTACAGGTAAGCTATTGCATGTTTTGGAACTAATTTGACTGGGCGTTGTTGCTGCCTATGGCAGGAAAAGTGTCCAGTCAAATTAGTTCCAAAATATTCAACAACCGGTTTCTTAAATAGCAAAAACATAGTTATTAACATTAATATTACGCGTTAAAGACGTGCTTAATCGATTCATGCCTGTTGTCATGATTATGACGTCAACACACTCGTCACGTGGTTGATTATGAAGTCATATGATTGAGTGAGGAATTGGATTCATGAATTACTTATACAAGGCCCGTCGATTATTATGACGGGAGTTCTGGTTGCCCGCTTTCCTGAAGTTTTGCGGCATTCCAATACCAGTAATAGCTTCTGTGATAAATATAATTTCAAACTTCGTCGCTAATTCGTATGCAATATATAAACAACTATAGTATGAGCTCATTTGGAAGTTGGAACTCGCAAAAGCTCGTAGCAAATGAGATGTTACTACACAGATTTGATATGCCCTACCCTAAACACTGTCTAACTTCTTGTATATGATTTTGATCAGCAACTTCTTGACAGATTGGAGCCGTCTCTGCTCACCCAGAGAGACCCATATCTCTTGGTTAGATGGTGGAGCGTGAGACATCTTAGTATGTAGGGTGTTGACGTCACGAAGTAGTCGTCGGACATGAGTACATGTCGGTATGAAAGGTGTAGCCTTCCCCCATGATCCTAGTCGTGCCCGTGGTGCTGGCTGTGGCCTGGCACTTGCGAGTGTGCTGTCTGAAGACAATCGGGTGGCGAACTTTACCAAACATTTAGGCGTTTAGGCGTTTAATCTTCTTCTATAGAGATACCTTAATTATGAAGCAGCATGTACAACATCAAGGTGGCCCGTTGAACCTGTATCCTCGCACCATACCAAACCCCGGAGGGAGTGCCTGACTGCCATTAGACCTGTCATGCATGATGAGAACCCTCTCCCTATGACTTGAAAGTACATCGACTTCGCTATCTCGGGATTAGGGGCATGCCGCTCAAGTTCAAGCTCGGGAGCACCTCGGCGAAGGATGTAGAGTTTACTCAGGTTGTGAGCATGTGGGAGATCATGCAGAGTAACAGCACAGTAGACACCAAGTATGTGGACGATGAGTATAGAGTCCTGGGTCTACTGGCGCCCGGACCTGCCTTCTATGCGAAGGGAAACGGGTACTACGCTATGGAGTGTATTAATGGATTCACAGACTTTAACCCACAGTTTAATGTGGCGATGCCTGTGGCTGTGCCACTCTTCTCCCTCCTCGAAAACACAAACGTGGTGTAATGATGACCTCTCCACGACTTCATGTCCGGCACAATGAGAATGACTAGGAGCTAAAACGTGAATCAGCGGCTCATACACGTTGAACGAGAGCACCAGCAGGTCCAGACCACAGCCAGACAGCGGCTAGACTTAACCTTACAACGAGATGCCCTAGACTGTGTTGCTGTGGAAGTCTTGTTTCAGAATGGAGAAGCAGTCCAGGAGCTGGGTGAGCTTGATGACTTCAAACTTGTAGTGGCGGGGACCAGTGTTCTCGTTGAGATATGCAATCTGGCTGATTGCTGTCTCTATCAACAGAAAACTATGTTGTATGCACTTCTGAGGCTGATGAGTGGCCAAAACGATCTCGAGTTAGCCCTCGAGTGTCAAGTGTCAGTGCAACCTCTGCACTAGGAATACCCCACCTTATCATGGCATGCAGCTCAGCTTCCATGTCGGGAACCACATAGCCAGCACCAGGGTGGTGGGAGTGGCAGTGCTGTACTTCAGTCATGCCAGGGTATGTATGCCGCACACTGCAGGTATTCAGCTTGAGCGTATATAGAGCATGACTCCTGCCATCATGGCCGCTGCTCCTAGTACCACTAATAGCAGCTCTGCTACCTTCTGCTCTGTCGAAGACTTACAGTCGAGTGTTGGCTCTGGGAGCTTTACAGCGTCGTATTAATCGTCAATACTCTCATCTGTCTCTTCGATATTCTGGGCAGCGTGAGCCCTCTGTTGCCGTCAGAATGCCTCATTTTGGTGCATGATTGCAATAGTGTTGAGAAGATTTATGAGGCCATGCCAGGTAAGGGCACATTATTTTTAGTAGCTATCACGTGGTTCCCATATGTTGCAGTGACACTTTTAAAGACGAACATTTAAGACGTGCTACACGCGTAACATGTGAGGCTTGGTTGATAACACTGCCCTTCCCTGAGGATCCAGCATAGATTAGCGATGGTGTATCCATGTGTTTGAGGAGGTGTTTAGCGATGGTTGTAAGAATGATGACCGTCTGTTCGTCTGTGTAGAGTTCGCCTAAGCTGTGCAAGATAGAACAGGAATCGACATGGGATCCATGAGTTCATCAACCGTCTGCTCTACTATCAGCCAAGTGACTACCACCGTGAACCTCACCAGCTGCTCGAGGTAGTACGCCACAACGGTCGCAACATCGCTCTGGGGAGAGTAAGACAATGGCTCCCCAGGCACGCTGGAAGGGGGGGGGGGGTGGTGGTGCAGCTATATAGACCTAGCCCCGTGTTATCAGGCATGCCCACTTCGATAAACCTGTCCTGAACAGAGTTCACCAGGGGAACGTGCTGTTCCGTCCACATGATCGTGTGGACCATAAGACTTACATGTATGCACTCTCCATCGTCCCTGTGCCCAGCAGGTACAAGGTCACAGTACCAGTCATGGATAAGTCTGCATGCTAAGTAGTGGCCAGGTTCTAGAGTGTTTTTGAGGATCCACAAAACCCCCTCTAGTGGTCAGACTTGCTGCAAGTGAATGAAGCTAAGGAGTTCAGAGGGGAGACTGTGGCCCTCATGCGCAAACATGGTGTAGTGGCTAGACGAGGCGAGGTAAGGCATCGCCGTGCCCAAGCAACCGTCAAGTGGTGGAACTGGACACTGGCAGCGAGACTGTTCCCACACCAATATGCTCAGGAGATGACGGCTCCTGGAGATCAACGTAGTTGAGAGATTCAACACAGAGGTCACTCGCATGACCAGGCAGAAGTCAGTAAACCCGTGCAGCACTCATCTGTTGCCAGTCGTTCCGACACTAGAGACGAGGAAGAGGAGGACATACTTCCACCCATTGCCATAGTTCAATAGCGCTTGGTGAGTTGGATGGTGGTCGATAACGTGTGACAGACTCGAACTGGTCTATATATGTCCACAGACTTCTCAGATATGTGGAGACAACGGGATAGGCTATACTGTACTACCTGACTAGTGGACCCAGGCGACCATTTGTACGATAGGAGCTTCAGCAGCTCATGTCAGACACACAGATGTCACCACTCAGAGTCCTCAAATCAGGTAGCGGTCCTCTAGGCCGTAAGGCGTGACTGTTACCATGGCCGTTGGGACATCTATCATGGTCAGGAGTGTCACAGGTATATACTACTCAATTGGCTTTGCATGAATACCATCTAGTAGCACATGACGCTTATGATAGTAGGATGAGGGACCACGTATGTCCTGCCGGTTTGTTATCATACCCTGGTTGCACATGCAGAGGCATCGGTTTATGATTATGTCCACTAGACCATAGATGGTACTGTAGAACCTCTGCCAAGACACCTCATTCTGGAGCTTGGACCTTTCCTTGGCCGAGCCCTTTAGCTTATCAGCAGAGCTTCTCCGTGTATTAGAACTTGGATCAGAGAGCGAGCCCACCTGTACCTTTGAACTCGAGCTTGAACAGTCCTGGAGTCCGTCCAGATGTTTTGTCTCAAGCTAACCAATCCTGCTTATGGGCTTCATAACCTGAGCGCATCTCTGGATGTATCACCTCATCGAGACTGTTTTCAGCTATAGCAAAGTACACAGAATCGGTACCCATTTGGAGCTACTCGAAGATGTCATAAGGTACGTACAGATCGAGGAAGTCATACTAAAATTCCAGCATTCTCAGCTTCGGGAGCTCATATACTACTATTCCCACCCGAAATGGTCAACGAATGGCGATTCTAGCCTTATGTCTTTGTAGCTCGTAGGACACACTGATCTCCTCGAGATCTTCGAACCATGCATTGCGTAGGACTCTATCTACCAATCGTTCATGCCTGGTGAAGATGGTGTCGCTATGATACTCTGGTGCCTGGATCAGTTTACTATAGGCGCTGTTGCCTTGTAGGTTGAAGAGATCTGACATGAGTGCTTTACTCTTGTCCACATCTTCTGAGAAGCGGACCATTGTGCCATTGTTCATGAACCAATCGAAGGCATTGTGGCGCATTGTCTATAGTGCGGAATGCAGCAATGATCTCTAGGTGGTGAGTGATATATCACTTGATTGTTGGAACGTACAGGGGCCTTTTCTTAGCAGAATGGCCACCGACTAGTTTACAGATGGTTGGGCACTTCTGACCCATTTTCTCAAGGTATGTGAGCATGTTAGAGGATATTGCCTCTACTGGGATTTTCCGGTTGTAGAAGATATGGGGAATTTCCTCGACTTCGGCCACAGGGCCTGGGATACATATATGTCCGCTTCAGCAAATCCGAACCAGTGTTCTGCTAGAACAGAAAACTGCCTTAAAGCGTTCTACCTCACTAGCAGCAGACCACTGTCATACTGTCCCATTACTCCATGACATCTCTTTGGCCATGGTAGATAATTGCAAGGCATTCGCATCATAGGGCTACATCTGGCATGTGCAATTCCAGGAAGGAGAGATAGAGATACCACCAGGAGAGACACGGCATTTTTCAGGATGTTTGTACCTCGTTCTGTGTAGAACTGATGCACTTTTGGTAACCTGTCCGAGTCGGAGGTTGGATACTGTGCCCTGACCTCTACTCGAAGACTGCGTGCTCATCTTTGGATCTCCTGCATAGACTCTGAGATCAGCACCTTAGGATTAACATTGCACAGGCGAATCAGCTGCCCTATGGAGCCATCTATGTAGCAACCGACTGACACAGATATAGGTATGTGGGTAGTGACGATGACACTTTCTGTCAGATGTGGCTTGTAGTAGTATACGATGAAGTATGGGTATGGTACCGTCCACGATGTTTTGAGGACTTTTAGACACTGTTTTATGCAGCACTCGCACTGTACCACACGCATGCATCCAGCTGCTCTCAGGTTCTCGTCTCTAGCAAATGTCTTGCGGTATTTTTTTTATAGCATCCTCACCTCACCGGTGCTCTGGACACCCATTCCAGAGATAGTCATGGAACCGCTACATGGTATTCGTGGTTGGATCATGGTCATCTACTGGAGACCTCTCGATACCATGTTCACCACTGTGCCCACACCCTTTTTGGCGTATGTGCATGCTTCGGTTACTTGACTCATACTTGATCCCATGACTAGCCATTGCATTGGCTTGTTGACGTGGATAGAAGGCTTTATGATAAGCAGACTGCATTGCCTCAACCGTCTCCTTGGTGCACGTGATAGCATTTTCCCCCATGTACAGTAATCAGCGTGATGCTGAAGGCCACCTGCCCGCGTAATCTGTTGTTGACAGTGCCCACAGATGAATGTAGGTGCCAGCCTGGAGATGTCCTTAATGAAGAAACCATGTTGGTCATACACTCCATTAATGGTCACTATGTTCGGATAGTATGTTGCATGTTTCGGCAAGTGCAAGCTACCCTCTTTGAGTTCATATACACGAATTCCGGTCTTCGTGAATAACTTTACCGTGTCTAGCTGTTGAATCGAGGTTCTAGTAACATCAACAATTTTGTCGAGCTCGTAGATCTGTTTGACGAGTGTGTTGGTGGGTGTGTGAGTGGGTGGGTGGGTGCTCAGGGACTCTCAGTCATGACTGAGCGGAGGTATTTTACAATGTGATTCCCTCACTCGGTGTCTACTTTGGAATTAGATTATGTTGGATGGTGGGTGTGGGTGACTGTAGTGTGTGTAGGGTGGTGTGTGTAATTGTTGTCTAGAGACCCGGTCTTATCTATAATGATTTTATCTAGGATGGTTAGTGTTTATCTAGACACACACACACTACACACTAAACACACTCACAGATTTCGAGAAAATGTTCACTGAATAGGTCAAGCAAATGTTGGATGCCAAATATGCCTACCCAGCCAGCTTTCTTGTCTAGAAAATCCATTTTATTCCTGATAACCTCCTCTTTGAGTCTCATTTGCATTGTGTGACAGATGAGAGAGTTGTTAATTCTAACTACCTCTAAGGCTACGACAGTCAGTTTTACCACAGTGAATAACTGTGCTGATCATCAGCTATATAAGATAATAAGGTAATATTTCAATTTCGACCTTCGGGCCCCTGTGCGCACCAGATCATTCATCGACCCATACCATCATTCATTGACCCATACTAGCTGGCTAGTAAGATATAGTGGACAGAGAAGGACGAGAAGAGAGAGAGAGAGAGAGAGAGAGAGAGAGAGAGAGAGAGGAGGAGAGAGGTACACGTACCAAGTATAAAACCCCTGAGTGAGAGAGAGAGAGAGAGAGAGAGACTGACGACCAGCTACAGCAGAGAAGGCTCATGGGTTCTCAAACGTGCAGCCAGTTTTGCTAACTTTTTTTAATGCACAAACTGGCAGAGATTATGTTTTTCTAAATGGATGGCAATGACACTGATGTGTGGCATACGGTTTGTTAGGATTTACATACGCCAGGTTTTATCTGCCTATTCATCATGGATAGAGAGGGTATTGGGAGCCGCCCAGCACATGTACTGAGCTGGTAGCTCCCACTATACTGATTCTACAGTAGTATGTCTGGCGTCAGAAAAACACAACCGCCATCTGGTAGCTGCCGTTCAGGTATCAGCGGCACCTACCATACATGCTTCTAATACCGATTGGATCTTCCAGTAGGGAGGTGGCATGATTTATATACCTGCCTATGTCTCAGGGATAGACAGGGTAGTCAGAACCTTTCTTGTGTTACTATGTGAAGCAAATCGTACCAAATAGCTGACAAGATATCAAGAGATCCAGAATTTGATCCGACTGGATCCAGGTTTTATGCATATGACTGTCTGAGAATTCTCTTTGCAGGTACGATCATTTGATGATTTAAAATGTGTCGGATCAGCAGTCTTTTACTTATAGTTCTTATATACAGACATACATCCACGCACGTACCTACGCACACATGCACGTACGCACGCACAGACGCATACACGACTTATCCATGCACTCATGCACGTACATGCATGCACGCACACAGGCATATATGAGCACACACGTGCATGTGCATGCGGACACAGACGCACACAATCGCACAGGCGTACACACCCGTGCACACTCACACACGGGCCGACACACACACACACTCACGCACGCACGCACGCACGCACTCACGCACGCACGCACGCACGCACGCACGCACGCACGCACGCACGCACGCACGCACGCACGCACGCACGCACGAACGCACGCACGCACGCACGCACGCACGCACACACACACACGCATGCGCAGAAAGGCATATCCGACGTTTATGCCCTCGTTCGGGTATGCCCTCGTCCCCTTGACAGTCAAGGGTAATAACATTGGAAACAATTGATCTGTCAGGGTGGGTGGGTTCGGATTGCAATACGTATGTCTATGATAAATACACAATAGAAACCCTCGATATATCGGTATATGCCATGACTCCTATAGCACATTGAGCCTGAAGAGTTAGTTCCCCTTAAGTATGATTTTAAGGATTAAGCAATTGATAGCGCATATGCGAACCTTAGGGTGGAAGGCGTACCATTTCCGACACATAGTTGGCAATGGAAAGAGCCCGAAACAGGTGAATTTAATATGTCTTACCAAGTAGAAATGTTGACAAGCAGAACCGCCATCCATTGCCACTGCTTAACGTCAATCTGCGAAAATGAGCCTAATTGCAACAGCTGAGCCTCGTGTTCAAAGAAGTTTCGGAGCCACGCCTCCAGGGTACCGGTGTGTAAGAATGGTAGAAAAAACCCCCTGGAATACGAAAGTATCCCTATGAGTCATGCGCTGCCTAAATGACCTCAGGTTATCTGCCTATAAATAACATTTTATAGAAGTGAAATTTTCCGACGCAAATCGGCGAGTCCTTAACCATTTGTACCGTGAACGGCAAGATTTTTAATTTTATTGTATACATGTAAGTGTTTGACTATTTTGAAAGTAATTTGACAGGAAACTGTTGCTACCATAGAGAGTAACAACTGTTAAAAGCATAAACTAGACAATTCGGTATAATAATTAGTATGCTGCACATATGTGATATTCCTGTTATGTTGCGTTAGTACATAGTCCCTACACTTTTTCCAAGCAAGTAATTACTGGATTTGTTTGTATACCATACTCAAGCAGAGGATGGAACAATTTCAAGACATGCCTTGCTTATTTCTATCTACGATCCGCCCAGCGCTGTGCCCAACTCATTGGCCAAGAGCTGACCTGTGATGTCATTTGATTTGCATATTTGGCCACACTTCCTTTCTCCTGCCTAAAAATCCTCAAACCTGATTATTCGAGAGCTGGTCATGTGGCCTCATGATTTTGTCAGGAGCAAAAGGTGTCATGGCCTAATATGAAAATGAGACACGATCTCAAGTCACCTGACCCGCTCGCGACTGATCAGAATTGTGTAGCGGACTCTAAACCCCGCCTGCGTGTATTGTGTTGATCTATTGAAGATTAACATTTGCAATGATGCATGAAATGGACAAGCAGAACCGCCATCCATTGCCGACATGAGGTCACATGGTCAGATTTCGACCAATCAGAATTGCGCCTATAGATCACTGCTGACGTTCAGTATGTAGAACTATTGACGTGTTCTGATGAGTGACAGCTGTAGAGAGGCACGAGGAGGTGGGTACATGTACACGTGTTATATATATAGATATATATATATACATTGTTCCTGGACAAAGATCACAGCTAATCACTAACAGCCTTAACATTCGATCCAATGTAGTTAATCAAGTTCCTCAGCTCATAGCTCTATTGTTATTGGCCGAAGAGACAATCGAAAGGTAGATTTAGTGTTGCTGAATGAAGATTACGCATAAGCACTAAAAGGTTTAACATTCAATCGGTATGTATTTAATTAATTTCTCAGTAGATGTATCTAATGTTTCTGGCTCACGAGAAAATGGGCAGGTTAATCCAAACCCGAGTGTGTGTGTTGGGTTAGGGCTGAGGATGGGGTGGGGTGGGGAAAGGGTGTGTGGGAGGTGTATGTGGAGGGGTTGGGGGTGGTGGGATGGAGAATATTTAGTGCGGAATGCAGACAAGTTATACTGTTTTCAGCCATGTTTGCTCCTGGTTGGAGAGAAGGGCGGGTGTTGTGAAATGTAGACGAGTTATAATATGTTCCGACATGTTCGTTTCCGACTGAAGAGACAAAGGTAAAGTCGATCCAAACACATGGGTGGGTTGTCAGGAGGCCAGGCGCTGTGGAACGCGGACAAGGCAATAAATCAACCAGGGCTGTTACTGGCTGTTTTGAGACTACGGGTCATAATTCTGATGAAAGAAATGTGAAAATGTACAATAGGAATGACATGCTTGATAACCTCCACAGGAATTCTATGGATACATTTTCAAAAATAGGTATATCGGAGTGCATATAGCTGACAATGTCAATGATAAAGAGCGCTCTCGCGAGTATGAACATGTTCATACGTAGAATGTTTAGTAGCCACAGTAGTAGTAGTAGTAGTAGTAGTAGTAGTAGTAGTAGTAGTAGTAGTAGTAGTAGTAGTAGTAGTAGCCGTAGCAATAACAGTAGCAGTCGTAGTAGTAATAGCAGTAGTAGTTTTATAAAGTGGACATGCATGATTGTTTGGGCGTGTGCATGCGTGGATGCATGAGTGCGTGCGTGCATTCGCGTAGGCATGATTACAGACGGGCACGTGTTCAGGCATGCATGTGCAAATACGCGTGTGTGCGTGCCCGTGTGTACGTGTGTACGTGCGTTGGTGTGCATACATGTGTGTGTGCGTGCGTACGTGCGTGCGTGCGCGCGGGCGTGCGCGGGTGCGTGTGAATGCTTCCAATCCCAGCAAACGTCTCAAATGCAGTGTCTTCTTTCACTCTAGTTTAAACAGCAAAGGTGATGGACGTGTATTTTATCTGCAGAGAAGTTAGAGAACCTGTCGTGGCATGTGATCCTATTCTATAGTAATGAAGATAGTGGAAATCTAGACAGTGAAGACCAAGAAACTACGGAAATAGACAGTGGAAACGATGGGATAAGGGCGTGGATAGTGAACCTTACGATGAAGATGAAAACGAAGCCATAGGCAATCAGGAGCTATTGTCCATATTTTCCCTCTATTCTGATGCTTTAATTACAATGTGTACTGCTATGCTCATACGGTGAAGATGATTACAGAACTCTACTCTTATTAAAGTAATTCATCAGAAAATTAAAGATTTTATCTCCGATGGTTATGCGTACAATGAAGCAGTCGTCTCAACTTTTTGTAAGAGAGAGAGAGAGAGAGAGTTCCTGAGCAATGAGTACATAAGAATCAATTTAGATGTATGTTCTGATGATGATGATGATGATGATGATGATGATGATGATGATGATGATGATGATGATCATTCAGGTAGTGATGATAGTGATTCTGATTCTGAAAATATTGATATTACTGATGCGGAGCGTATCCGACTATGCATCGGATCATGTATATCTACAGCATTGACTGTTCGTGTTTGCGAGTAACATAAACTATTTGTATATCTTATGTAATATATTATTCAGTATGAAAAATGTGGATATAAATAAACTATCGATTTTTTCTGTGCATGTTGGTTTGCTGACTATGGGCCTGCACCCACCTGGCCCCCGCAGCACATATGTGAGACATTTAGGATTCATTGTTCATACAGTTAACACATGTACATGGCATTCTGTGTTTTAATGAACTAGCGGCCTAATATTTTATCGACCGTTGGATCTATTGTTAATCTATGTGTGAAAATCTCATTTGCGGTACTCATAGCTGCTCTATTGTGGTTGCCTTAAGCACATGTGTGTGTGTGTGTGCGTGCGTGCGTGCGTGCGTGCGTGCGTATGTGCGTGCGTGCGTGCGTGCATGCGTGCGTGTGTTAATGATATTTTAACACCTCAGTATACATGCATGAGGAATGTCTCTCAAGGTTTTTCCCACTGTTTAAAATTGATTATATTAAAAAAGTATGAGATTCTGTGAATAGTTCCCATCAATTATTAATGAAGAATCAATTAACCAAATACTTTGGAACATTCCACAGATCAGATCAATAAACACATATAGCCAATTGACTGGGAGCTGTTGCTGCCTATGGCACAGACAACGCCCATTAAAATTAGTTTCACATATTCAATATATAGTTACCTTGATATTCGAATTCTGGGAATTTTGGATTCGACCAATCTTAACATTGGCAAAGTGTGAAGGTGTTTAGCAAGAAAAAGGCATGACATAGCTAAAAGTGAATTCGTGTAACAGAGTGCTATGTGCGAATGGTATTCACGTTGTTTTAGATGTGCTATTTCTTGTTGCTGGGTGGTGACGAGGGTCTTCTTGGCCCCGATAATTCTTTCTATACCAAATAATTTAGTTAATAAATGTGGAATAATCTAATAACCTACGTCAACGCTAAGCGATCCTTGCTGTTAACGTTCAGTATACCAAGATTATTACAGATTTCAGGTTTAGTTAGGGGAATATATTCGTTGAACGAGTCACGTCTCTTGATATCTGAATCAGAGCAAAATAACGTTAAAAATGCAATGTACAGACCAGGGTACCGGAAAAAATATTTTAGCTGTAATTCGAGATACAGCTCCTGGTACGCACACACATGCACGCACCCATTCACACACACATGCACTCACGTGCACACGCGCCTTATGTACTATGGATTTAATATGACCCATAGACTCAACAACCAGTAATAACACCAATGATTCATTGCATGGTGGAAACAGACTGCTGTGAATGTTTGAGAATTATAGGTTGTGTTAAGATTGGAGACAAAATCGGCGTAGTAGCTTTTTGAGATAAAGCTCCGTATACCCAACACGCCCACATGGATGGACACATGCACACACTTACACCCGCACAACTGTATTCATGACTGTATGCAGTCACCAGTTTCTGGTGTGTCCTGCAATGTTTTTTGCAAGATGTAATGGAAGTGATATACGTTGATTACCAAGAACATTATCAATTTTTCCACAATGCATGGCTGTCCATAGTGTATGCCGAAGTAGATTAATACAAATAACCAAGTGTAGTGTCATACGTATGTATGTAATATTGTCGACACACCGGCTCAGAATCTTCAAATAATTGAAAACATTAAAAAATTTTAAATATTTTTGTTTATCTTCCTACCTGCGATTTGTCATTTGGTTTGAGGAAAGCCATATGGCATTAATGTTTACCCTTTATTGGCTAAATGTGTTCAATAAAATCAAAATATGTGTTTATTTATTTGATGTACATTTGCAGACACGGATAAGGCCATTCCCGAGAATATTCCCCTAGAATGACGGTCTCGCTTCCAGAGCCAGTCATTCCAGTGGTAAATTTTCAAAAGTACTCCTGTCCCAGCCAGCAAATGGACATTTCCCTAGATCACTCCAATTCCCGGTTTGGGCTGGCTTCATCATGAAAGGGTTAATGTTGAATAATTGAGATGGATATTCTGGATAACTATTTTCGCTTTCTACGATGTCACATAGATTCAGATTTTTCTTAAACACAAATACTGGAGGCTTGTTGAAGGGTTGTCTCAGTTTCTCCTGTAGGTTTTGATACTCATCTTTCACGATTGAATGAATACAATTTTGTCACGTTGATCAGATAAGCCTGGGCCCCTTTATGCACGCATGCACCTACGCACGCACGTATGCACTATGATTTACTATGAGCCATGGTCTTAGAACAGTCAGTAATAGCACTGGTTTATTTATTGCATGGTGGCCACAGACACTCATTGCAGTAACTTTCAAAATAGTCTTGGAGATTTTATGCGCTGCTATTCCTTATCGCTATGTACACAGCTACTGTGTGCACACAAATCATTCAGTCTGCCGAACAATTTTCTACCAAAGGTCTCTACCTTGATCGGATCTGGTTTCTGAAGGCGGCGTGCACTGGCCAACCATGCATAACCGGTCCTAGTGACACGTTTTCTGTCCCAAGTGTGCAATGGGCTGACTCCCCATTTGGCAGCATCTTGTTAGTAAGTGTTTGAATTTGTGTAGTCTGTGTACTGCTGAAGCCACTTATTCCACTGTTTGGACATAGTGTCGGTCTTAGCTCCATTGCATGTTGATGACTTGCCCTATTGTTCCGGCTTTCTACTGTGCCCTCCTTTGTCAGAGTGTCTACCATCTGAATTTCCTGGAATGATGTAGTGGGAAATGACCAACTTCAGAACGGCTAATGTCTCTGTAAAGTGACATCAGAGTTGAAGTAATTTAATTTAGTTTACTTACTTTACAAAAAATCACTACCTGTAGTACGAGCAATGCATCAGTGTAAATAACAACGTTGCTTGCGCTGGCTACATCACTATTTGCGATCTGGATTGCACATGTCCTGCTAGCCTTTACTTCTGTACTGTCATTGGTGGAGTACAGCCGGGTGGTGATGGATAACTTATTTTCTGGTCCTACTAGATAATTATGGGATATTCCTGCACTCATACTCAGTGAGCTCATCACTGTAGATGTGGATTTTAATCAGCGATGGAATGGCTAAAGAAATGTCAGTCACATGACTGACACTTTTTAAGCTATTCCATCGCTGATTAAGTTTCTTTTTGACTTTGTTTGCAGGCAAATAACCTAGCATTTAGCTTATGATATTGTGATATATTTGCAATAGGTAACATGTCGAAATGAAGATTCACCAACATGTTTCATTTTATATCCTCACACAATAAATCACACACCAACACCCAGCCCCAAGCTCGCCCCTTATAGCACAATGCTGTAGGATGTAGCTAGCAAATCTATAATGTAAAGTAGTTATAGCGCCATACCACATACTTGCTGCTCGTCATCCCCAGACAGGCAGTCATTTTGAAGGTTGAATACCCGATTATGCGCAATACAGACTGACGTATTACATTCGAACTCCACATATCACCACATTGTGGATCCGATTGAACTGAATCTGTGTAGTATACTGACAGATAAAAAGAAGAAAAATCACATGAAAAATCTCAACATCGTAAATTAAACATTTGATTAACGTCACTATCGCCATCACCATTACTATCGCCATCATCATCATCATCATTATCATCATCATCATCAACATGAACATCATCATCATCATCATCATCATCATCATCATCATCATCATCATCATCATCACAGCAGCCAGAACAACCAATATCGTCATCGCCGTATATGGGTCAATTTCAGGAAAACGTACCAAAAAGGTAGTTCAGAAATGTCCAAGTTCAAACCATTTAGGTATATAATTATATGATTTCTTATTCCTTTGAATTAGTTGGAGAGGATGATTTGATAACTTGCATGCTTAATCCATTTCCTGAAAATTATGTGTTGACTACGCCCGTCCCATTGATTTGGCCAAGGCCATCACAAGGGGTGATTTGATCAAAACTAATGTGCAGATCCGCTGTATGTGATGCAACATTATCAAGAATATATATAAGGTCAATTAATGAATAATATAGCCACTCTTTAGTTGTAAAGGTAAATTGTAAATTGTGAATCGAAAAGAAAATGTCAATGCGATGGTCTTGACGTGTGCGACGGTCTTGACAAAATGTTATTGTCTTGACTTGAAATAACATAAAAATACAAATTTCCCTGATATTGTACAAAAGAACGTTTATGAAAACACAAACTACATTAGTTGAACACATAACATCATAAGCCATTTCTGATGGAAAGAAACGTGCACATTTCCATGACTTAGAAAGAAGGAACGCGATGGTCTTGACGGTGATGACCTTGGCAGCGTGGTGTGTTTATCGATGCTGATATTTTGTTTTTCTCAGTGGATGCAATGGTGCTATGCTTATCAAAATATTTCCATTCTAAATTTTAAAATTTATTATAGGAATGGATAAATGCATTTGGGAAATTTGGTCAAGCGTTCGATCTTGACATCTAATTCATGTTCTCTTTAAAGTAAAATGATTCAGATATCATATTTTTCTTGTATAATTCGAAAGTTGTGCTTGGTACGCTGGTGAAAAATAATAGTGTTGCAGGAGAGCTTTGACCGGAGGTGGGGGTGGGGTGGTGCGCGAGGGGCGGGGTGGTGCGATACCTTCGTTGGATTGATTGGCACATATATTAAAGAAAGGCTATATTCATTGGTCTTGACAAAATGGTTCTGACATAAGACTTTGAAAATGTTTCTGTTTATTGTGAATTTTACGATAGAAAGAAATCTACAGCGTATGTTTGATCATTCCCACACACATATCTCTGATTATTGTGACATTATTCTGTACTAGAGACACTGATTTTATAAATTATACCATCTTCAAATTTTTATGTTTTAGTGTCTGACATGGCAATTTGATGGAGTGACATGATTCATAGGTGATTATCACATTCTAATTAAGCACACACATTAATTTTATATGTGCATCTAATCCCAATTATAGTTGCCGGTACTGAAAAAGCGTAATGATAAACAAATTCATGCACACAGCACACACATTTGCTGGCAAAGACCTCTGGCACAATTTGGTACGCTTTCCTGAAATTTACCCATTTACCACTACATGCTCATCAGTTTATTTACAAAATAAAACCGTACATCATTTACTTTAGATAATCAAGAGAATGACATGTTATGATATCAGCAACTGCATGCATACCTGAAGAACAGTTCTGCATTGTGACGTCATCGAGTGCAATGTAGCTGTAAACATAACCTTTCGGCGCCTCACAGCTGATTTGGAAAGGGGAGATACTTTTGCTTATATCGAATGTTTGCTGCATCCATCTGGGTAAGACGTATTAAAACAAATGATTAAAACATGTTAATGCATTGGATTATAAATGCACACACACGCATGAACGCGTGAATGGATTCATGGACGTACGCAAATACAGACGCACGAAAAGTACATTCAAAGAAATATACCTAGTCCCGAGTTCCTCAAATAGCCTAGCAATCTCATGAGTGATGTTGCCTCTCCGAAGCTTCCGAACATGGGACCAACGTAAACCCTGAACATATTGATCAGATCCTGAATCCGACATCGTGGACCACTTGACCGGTACCAAGGACTGGCCAGCCAGGCTATAGATGTCGTCATAGTGGTGCTTGTAAACAAGTCGTACCTTCCTGAAAATCGATTTAGCAGTATAGAAATTATATTGTATTTGAGTCACAGTTAACCTGCCAATCAATGGACACAGTTATTATTAGCCAGCCACATTTGAGAGCAAGTGTACACTTGAATGGCATTAGAACAACATCGTCAAATTGACAGATTTACTGGAAACTGGTGGAGCGGCCTTAAAAGATGGCACAGTTGCATCAGTGGTTCCCAAGTTCAAACCGTTGTGGTGAGAATCAGTGCTCCACACTCCACATCAGTTAGCTCTACGCGCATCTATCATCTGTTCGAGAACCATTCGATAATCTCAAATCTAATTAGGCCACTAGATATTGTGTATGACTATGACATCTTTCGGACCGAGAATGCAGCCAATATTGAAAAACGCTATGCAGGAGGAAACTTTGTTTTGCAGTCCCTCTGAAAGGTATGGATTCGGGACTCTATATTCCACATAGCAGTCAAATGACACCTACACAATGCTACATGTGTATCAATACTGTTATTCAAGTGCGACAGCTGAGCAGCTTCAAAGGCCCTCTCAAGCAGACTCGATGTTTGTCTTCGCACGCAAATGTAAGACATCACTAATCATCGCATGTCCCACAGTCTGATCTCAAACGCGACACGTTACTATGTGTATTACACTATCCGGGAACGTGGCGCACTAGTCGATGTTTGAACACGCCTTTCGAAGCCGGGGTTACACTCCCTCAGAAAGTTTTGTAATGTCCACTAACCATGTGCGAGAATGTATTAGGCAGGAAGAACACAACATAGCACCCACTAATTAAGTTCTTTCCTTATTAACTATCATCAGACCTAAAACATGATCTAGGACGAAAAGGAGCATCCGTGTTGGTAGGATGCTCGCAATAGTAATAGAGAGAAGAGAATGTTGATGAAAGAAAAAAATGTTATCCAGCGTCAATTGCGTACATTACAGTTCTACAATGGGACACATTTATTCATATAATGACTAAGAAATAGTGTCTATATGGTCGATAGCGCCAAGCATTTTGAACCTAGTACCCACTCCGTGGTGGGGAAGCACGACGAGTCTAACCTGTCGTCCTCGTTCTCAGGAGCTGTCTTTTAAGGATATCCTCTTATCTAGGTGGTCCTGCTTGCCTGATTTGGTCACTTCTTTTTTGGCTATACCATCAAAGTCTTCACTAAAGCGCACAGTCTGGCTTAGCCAGTGGCTCTATTTGTTGATACACGCATGTAGATTAACCGGTACACTTACACAATTCTGTGGTGACAGGGACTCGAGGACACAACATGAATGTTTTCTCAACTACAACACGTCTACGAGACAGGTCGATCCACTCCGCCGCGTACAACCTACAGTAACAGGACTTATACCATATTGGCAACGATATGCGACATGAACATATCAGAGATTATGGCGCTTAGACAATGGTATGCAGCGCCGTGCATACTCAAACCAATTAAGTTTGAACAATGCTACATAACACCGAGGTTGAGAAGGTTGTCCGCCAGACGGTTGAACTCAGCCAGATGTTGCTAGTTTCTGATCACTGATCAGTTCGGGGTAAACATGGCCGAATTAACTGATGGTACACCAGTAATGCTAAAGCTTGATTATAATTCGGCAACCGTATATCAATTTTGATTTGATTTAAACATATTTTATTGTAACAATTGCACAATGGGATCGGGCACAAGTTCTTACAACTTAGATTTGCCCTCTCCCTACAGAATTATTATAAGCAGCCAATGATTGAGAACACTAAAACGAGGTGAGAGAGAAACAATAAATTAAGAGGTGAGAGAGAGAGAGAGAGAGAGAGAGAGAGAAAGAGGGAGGGAGGGAGAGAGAGTGAGAGAGAGAGAGAGAGAGAGATATGTGGGGAAAAAAAAATGTAAACAGATTTAAAAAGAATAGGAAAGAAAAGAACAGCTACTTCAAATACTTTCATTGTCGGATAGCAGTTAGCCATTAATATAATATATTAAACAATACTAATAATTGAATTAACAGACCATATTCATGGTTATTCCATACCGTCGTCATTTACCCCCATTTACCCACGCCAACCCTTCCTCTCAACTCCCACCATGCTTGCACCAGGTCTTCTCTTCTCGTTTCTTACATGAAATGAAGCGAAAGAGAAACGAGAAATGAGACCCAGTCACCTCCAACCCCGCCCACCCCACACATTCAAAAAGGCGTCACTCCTGTGTATTTAGGTAAATCTGAACTTTTAACCTCCTCATAACGTGGAACGAAAAGTTTGAGGAGATTAACGGTTATATCAATGGCGCAGTTCCTTACATTCCTTTGCAGTAGTTCAACTACTGAATGTGGGCGCTGGTTGGCTCCGCATGCTTGTATTTCTTCCATTGCACATATAACTACCCAGATAACGCAGCTTACTGGGCCGATTCAGTATCGGCCCGGTATCGGTCCAGCATCAGCCCAGTAAGCTGCGTTATCAGGGTAGTGTCCTTAACATCGATGAAGCCGAATGCTGTTCTTGTTTAAGTCTATGCCATCTTACAGACACGCGTAATAAGAAACAATTAGTATTTCTTTAATGGATGGGCATCCGTATGGACATTAAGAATTTAGCGTTCAATCAGCCAAAATGGCTTTAGAAATGATATGAAGAAATGTCCATGGGCAAACCAAGAGAAGATTGCTTTTGAAAATTTGTGCAGATAAGTTGTATGCATTATAGCCCTTTCCTGGCGAATCCTGCCAAAAACGGCCTCTGCTATGGTGTTGCGAAATGGCCATTTGCAAACTAAGAGAAGACTATTTTTGAAAATGTACAACATTTTGACAGAGCCAGTAAGCCTAGTGGCAATTAGTCAAAACTAGTCTTCTCTTGGCCTGTAAATGGACACATATACCTGAATATTTAGATTTTCTTGACCAAATTTAGCCATTAACTGGTTTCATATTTCATTCTCGAAAACAATCCAAACAAAGGATTCTGAATATGCTGACAGCCACGTGATAGAATGTTAGTACTCTTAGCCTTGTTTTCAAAATATCGACCAGCAACATGCTGCCATATTGATGAACATGCAATTCTCCATCTCTGGTTTCTAGTTGATAATGATTGTGGTACTAAGGCCAAGTTGCATGCCCAATTGGCCAGAATCACCGGACAAAGTGTCATATTTGACGAAAATAAGCGGAAATGCTGCGATAAGTAGTCTACCGCATGCCCATCTCTTGAAATCGGCCATATAATTAGCTTACGTTTTCCCGCGAAGCCTCCTGGCGTGAAGCAAATTAAAAGGCCACCACGGATTTTGGCGGAAGTACACGGACAATGATGTTGACAGTGCTGGCTGTGGGAAATCAAATAACACGGGGCCAATTGAAGCATTGAAATAACAGCTAGGAACAGTTAGCAATATACGCTTTGCTTACACCCACACACCATTAAAATGCTGATACAACGACGAAAATCGCGAACTACATTGGCCATTGACGATGGCGATGACGAGAATATGCTTATACTACCGATTACGATTACGACATCATAATTAACAACAACAACAAGAACAACAACAAGAGCAGCAAAAACAACAGCAGCGGCAGCGGCGGCTGAGGTGGCGACGACGACGAGGACGACGACGACGACGACGATGACGATGGGGATGACTATGGTGACCAGGAGGATGAGGAGGACGACGACGAGGAGGACGAGGATGAGGAGGAGGAGGAGGAAGAGGAGAGGGAGGAAGAAGTGGAGGAGGGGGAGGAGGAGGAGGAGGAGGACGACAACGCCAACAACAATAAGAACAACAGTATGAGTGATGCACAGGTTGCGTCAGCTATTAGTGATACACAGGTTGCATCGAACAAGTCTATTCTTGCTAAAGAGGTCGCTAATCCCGGAATCCAGTTTCCAAAAAGACTATCTTCCCCACGGTACAGCGTACAGCCCTATCGGAGGAGCCGCATGTCAGTGAATCGAGGATTTCACTCTTCCTCACATTTTCCCAGCCGAGCAGCAAGATGCCTTCGTCACCCATCTCGCCTGCCAGTGATAGGTATATATGGGCACACTCGGTATTGGCTTTGTTCAAAAAGATGTCCTCATTCCCGAGCTGTTCTACAGCTACAGCGAGAGGATGATCTAGTCGCTTCTATGCCGACTACGACTTCTGCGTACGTCATCTCTAGTGAGAGTTCCAGTGGGGACACTGAGGAGGAGCTGTTGGTCTTGTGGAGTGCTCTTATATGGATAACAGACATCCGGCGCGGTACTATGTCACATTGGACAGGGATTTCCAGATAATAATAATAAATAATCATAATAATAATAATCGTTATTTATTGAGGGTAGCACTTCAAGTACACGGCCTGATCTAGCAGAGGCCCTCATTAACATATATACAAATTTCTATATATATAATATGTACAAATGTATACATCTATGTACAGACAAGGAACTTAGGGAATCTATTTCTTATAATCATATAATATTCTGAATGTATTGAGAGCAATTTGAACAAAAGCTACTGATGCTTTCAACAGCAGCAAACTTTCAATCAAATTAGCTTTGATGTATTCAGCATTGTAAAGTAAATTCCTTTCTTTCCTGCTGAAATGCTTTGGAAACAATGCAAGAAATAGAAATAACGATATTTTTTGTGATAAAATATAGAAACTAATTCTCAATTTCGTAGACAAATACAGCTAAGCACATTATAACATACGGTTATACATACATACAGAAACAATAGATTTAGTAAAATTATTATCATTACCCACGCCGTCGAATGTCTTAACCCTTTAGTGACTAAATTTGTCAGGAAAACCTCGATTAGGTCTATCTATTGTGAAATGTCCGTTTCCAGAACAAGACAATGCCATTCTTGGAAATTTACCACCGGAAAGACTGGCTCGATTATCGCGCCTGTCATTCCTGTCATAAATTTTCAAAAATAGTCCTCTGGACTGCAAATGGTCTCTAGCCGACTTTATGGACTTGTTTCTAGGCTTGTGCATGCATGGGTCAAAGAGCGGAAGAATCACCAAATTTAACATAGCACTTCATAATGTAGGATAAAATCAGAAGGTTCAATCGAAGGTTTGTATCTTAAAGGTTAATTAGGCATATATAGTTTACTGAAATTAAGAACTCATCAAAGCACATGCACTCCCAATCACACACACTCACTTCCACACGCACAAGGCATGCTATTAAGCTGTTGCATATCTTAAGCATAATTTGAATGAAAGGTCTTGATACCTTCGGCAGCATCACTATCCAGTCAAATTAGTATCAAAATTATACAGCAAGGAAACCTATTTTGTGTCTACATTTCGTGCTCTAATGATAAAGGATCGGGAAAGTTGAAAAATATACGATAGATATATTCATCACAAAGTAAGCATATGGCCCGTAAGTGTGCACAATCACATACTAATGTGACGGACAATAGTATAATACAATTTCATAATGCATACACAAAACTATTTACATTAGGAGAAGTATTTTCCATGCATGTACTATATGACTATCCTGAAACTCTAACCTTTAGATTGGCGATATGTGAAATGGTCATGTGCTGGTCCGAAGGAGTGTTTACGACAATTGGACACAGGAATGATTGACTCGGTTACCGAGCCAGTCATTCCAGTGCTCCATTGTCGGAAACACTCCTCTCCTAGGCCGCCAATGTCCTTTCATTGTATGTTTAAGGTTCTCTTTTTTTCTTCTTTTTTTTTTAACCATTTTTTTTTTATTGTAATAAATGTATTTAGAGAAACGGATCTTGTGGCATGCTCGTTTAACATACACATATCCTTTTCAAATAGAAATATTACATAACGGTAGTTAAATTAGCGAGCGAGCGAGCGAAAGAGGGAGAGAGAGAGAGAGAGAAAGATAGGGAGAGAGAGAGAGAGAGGAGAGAGAGAGAGAGAGAGAGAGAGAGAGAGAGAGTGCAAACGAGAGAGCCTTTATAAATGATAACACAAAGAACTATTAGCATTACATTGCTCGGAAATGATCATATGCAGACCAAAAGAACACTCCTCCTGAAAATGTATGACCCGAATGACAGGCTCAGTCAGTGAACCAGTCATTCCAGTGGTAAACCCACAAAGAGCAGTTGACCCTTCGGTCCGCAGATGGCTACCTCCCAACAGTCAATGCTCTGAGGAGTGCTCTAACTGTCTTTAAAGCAGACATTAATTTAATTCAAATGATTATAAATAAACAATTGTTAAATATAATTTAATAGAAGATGTGTATGTGTAGACCAGGAGAAGACTTCTCGAAGATTCATCACTGCAACGACAGGTTCAGTTGCTGAGCCAATGATTCCAGTGAGGAGCCCTCGAAAACAGTTGACTCCTGGCCAGCAGATGGGCATTTTGTTCAACATATTGCTAACCTAACGGGATATACACATTATAACTGGTCTCAGTGATTTTAATTTGCAGTTATAGCTAGGTTGTTATTACTAATTATCAGGACTATTGTTCCGATGCACATTTGCGGGTCTGGGAGAAGTGTTTCCGAGAATTGGACACCGGAATGACTGGCTCGGTTTCTGAGTCATTCATTCCCCTGCTCATTTTTCGGGAACACGCCTCTCTTGATCAACAAATGGTCATTTTTGTATTTTATCTCTATTGTGCTAAATGATCAGGGTTATTGTTCTTCCTAGTACTTATATTTGATAATATTGGATTGTCCGGCACTGTAATTATCAGTTACTTTTGTTATTGTTGTTGTTGAGAACCATAGACCACATATGTTCTGGTGGTCATGGTGGCTTCTTGCTGTTACCTTGGCCAACACTTTATATGTGGAGGTGCTGAATGAAGACAGAGTTTACAGTTCAATATGCATGTTATGGGTTTTGAGATTTTATCACGTAATAGTTAAACAGTCCATTGCTCAAGATGTTGTGAAGAGATGAACGCCCATGATTGCTCAGTATTTTAACCCTCTGTTGTCAACTTACCCTTTTAATGGTCAAATCTACCAAAACAATTATGCAGTGGTCTTGATGTATGTCTATTAGCAGTCAAGAGATTATTTTTGAAAATTAACCACTGGAGTCATTCCAGCCGTTATTTTTCAAAAATATTCTTATCTTGACCTGCAAATGGATACTGGGTAAGCCAAAGCTTGAACTTTCTTTACCATTACCTACTTAATGGTCAAGCCAGTCAAAAATTTCAGAGGTAATTTATCAAAAAAATAGTCTTCTAATCTTAAGATTTCTTGAGAAGTGCTGATCATTCAAATGCTTAATTGATATAAGTAGAATTTCTAGCGCTATGAGGGGCTGTTGTCACAAACGTGTGTAACTCGCTCTCCAACTTCCGTGGTTTCAGTTGGTGTGTTTACTGGCAAGCGATCACATACAAAAGCGTGGAATTGCGCATTGTCTGAATCCAAGAAGTGGTTCTTAAACCGTTCTCTGATGACATCTGGCGTTCACAGTCTGGCTCAGCACCATATTTCCGTGCGAGCATGGCCCAGTGCTTTGATGGTTGGCACAAATACTCCTCTCTCTGTACCAGACAAC
The DNA here is from genome assembly GCA_034401795.1 of Chaetoderma sp. LZ-2023a. Lineage (NCBI taxonomy): Eukaryota > Metazoa > Mollusca > Caudofoveata > Chaetodermatida > Chaetodermatidae > Chaetoderma > Chaetoderma sp. LZ-2023a. The sequence continues at coordinate 155,657,078 of CM067373.1, forward strand.
CCCGATAACTTGTCCCAGCAGGCCCAGGTCCGGACTCGGAGCACGCGATTATAAATTGTTCATGACTAATTCCTTTTAGTTTATCATGAGGCACCACATGATTGCGTGACTACGTGCAAGCATAGCGGACATTAACCAGACATCGATCGCGACATGTGCGTGGGTACACCCTTAGCTAGTACGCTAGTACGCATTGATTAGGAACCAACATGTGACTACATGACTACACGAACAGCTGGCAGACATTACTCATACGAAATATATCCACTCTACCAGACAAGTTCTTCTCAGTACCATATAAAATGATTTTAGCATATGGCTTTCGCAGCCCAATGGATTACATCCCCGTTCTATTCGTTTTCAAATACAGTCGTAATCGTGTGATTGGGAACCGATTAAACATCACGTGTCCACTCATGCATAATTCATATACTGTCAATTAATCAATTAATCACGCACCCTTGTCCATTTCCATGTTCATACGCCTGATTATGAGTTGGAAGAAAATTTCGCCTAGTACAGTGTATTATAACGTCTGTTGCATAGCTTTGAATTTAATATAGGGATCCATTACAAGCTGTGTCCGCCCATTTTAGGTAAGCTCCCCAATGTTTTGCTCATGTTGGAATCGATAGACTTTGAACCTGAATTCCTCGAGTCCCAATTTCAAGGTAACTATGCAACTAACCTGTTAAACATTTTGAATCAAATTTGACTGGCCAAATTAGTTTCAAAATCTTCAACATAATATTTACAAAATAGTAAATACATACAATTAGTGTACTTTACAGAGTCTTCACTGATCAACACGGAGCTAGATACGATTATTCATTCTATATTTTGATTGTGACGTAAGCCTACATGTGACGTTACTGATTATGACGTCATATACTTGAGTGACAGATCGGATTTTGTAACTAACACCTTGTGTGCAATCTTGTTAAAATAAACATAATAATTCTACCGCATGGTATAGGGAATAAATATAATTATTCTAGCTTCACGCTTCCTAGATACTTATAGTCATCGCAGACCTCTATTTTATTATTATTTAGATAGAATTTAAGTAATTGTTGGAATTCCATTTTTTTCTCCGAAAGAAGAAATATGATTTTAATAAGTACCGGGATATCCTGTTTTTCATATTAGACTACAATTTGTTTGTGGTTATTTTGCTTAAGAAATTGTTCGAGCTCGTTTAGGTAGATAGAAAAAGAGAAGAGGGGATAGATGTCACACTGTCCGTTGCCACATCTGCAGCTGAAGACGGGTTAGAGCTCGTTATTTACTTTTATCTGTGACTTAATGTTACTATATTTATTATGCACGACCTTAAATACTGTAGGCCGATATTGAGTTGAAGCGATTTTTGCCGAAGACATTCCTGCCAAACTGTGTCAAAAGCTTTAGCAAAATCGATAAATGTGTAGAATACTTGCTCGCGTCGTGCTTTGAGAATTTCTATTCATGGCGTTAATATAAGGATGTGGTCTATCTCAGTAAGAAGTTCGTTTTTGTCCGTGAATTTAATTATTCGCGAACAAATGATAGATGTAGATAGTTTTTCCAAGCAACTTACGAGATTGAGGACAGCTTCCAGATCTAATGCATTGGTGGCATCTTGTACGGTTTACAAATCCTCAAAGCGATTCCCATTTGGCATGACTACAGAATTCTAGCTGGTTGCCTTCAAGGCGGAATGATTGGTTTCATTCTGGGAATAAACTAGCACACTGATGTGAGATTACTAGCCACAACGTTAATTATGAAGTCAATATGGATGAAAGGCGTTTATGTCAATGATGTCCATGAGGCAGTGGTGATATTCGGTAATTTTGTTTCTGAAATATTAAGTACGAGGATATTTAATTCGCTATGTAAATAGCAGAATAACGATTAGGACATGCGGAATGAAATGGGCTCTTGTAAGTAAAAAATGGCCCACTGGCCCACTCTCGTACTGGCTTGTCAGTATTTAATCTGATCATATCTCACTCTGTTAGCGGGATATGACTGATGACATGGCTGTATAATCATGTACGCATGCTTAATAGAGCAGGGCTACAATGTGTAAACTTTCGGAGACTGCATTAGCAAATCTATCCGCTCCATGTTACACCTTGTAGATATGGGACTGTCTTGTGGGGAGGTCATGCCCCCGCTGGACATCTTATATGTACGAGGAGTAAGCCTGAGCACAATTCTTGTTTGAATACCAGGTGAGCTAAGAGACTATGTCACTGTGTATATTTAGATGCACTGATCATCGGCTGGAGCATCTTATTATTTGGATATATATTATCAGCACTGGATGACGGGCAGCAGATACGTCAGCTAGTGCAGGTACAGTTTCGCCGAAACTGAATCGAGCATAAAAGATAATGGTTGGCACCAGGTGGGAATCAATCAAGGGATTAGATAGGACAAACGGACTTGGTTAGTTACGTAGCGGTCCGTGTTCTCACGGAGCGTGGGACCAGATCAGCCGAGAATAACCCGGCTATGAGGAATGGTAACTCGTGTGCCGATTAACTCTAGCATTCTACAAGTTGTCGACTAATAGGCAATGAACATGACATGGACATTGTCGCGTCCTGTAGGCGGTAGGTACACAATCGAAAGTGATTATCAAAAACATATTAATTGCAGAGGCGTGGTAGGACACAATCGAAAGTTACCATCAAAAACATATTAATCGTAGGGGCGTACTAATCCACAAGTAAGCCTTGTTATCAAACAAGCATTCGTCATTCTGGGCAGGGTATTCGTCAGGAATGACATGGGAAGCCAGCTGGAATTCTAAAATAAAGTTAAGGGGACGACAGATCCCATCACTCAAGAACCAGCCAAACCGCAAGTGCTATGTAGAAAGCACCCTCCCGGGGAGGGAGGGTCGGGGTTTTGATTAGTCAAAGTGGTGTCATAATCCAATGAGAATCAGAGCAACCTCCGGCGGTGCGAAACCAAGATGGAGGGAGAATAGGAACTGAGATAGTATATAACGGGGACTTTAACTTTTAATCGGGAGTTCGGTCCGCCTCGCACCGTGTGAAACTCTTTGCTGAATGGTTTTAAGTAGGCAAGAGCTGGTCAAAGTGGGAAGCTTAGGAAACATTGAGTTGTAATATTGAATGATTGTGAATAGATCGCTAGGTAACAGTAAAAGTTACCAACTTTGTAGGTTTATTGTATAGTTAAAGTTAGCAAGTAAAACGACCACCTTGTGATATATACAAGGCAAAAGTTTGTCACATATTTGTTGTTATTCTGGAGAACACGAAAGATCACCGTGTCGAACCAATCGTTCTTAAGCGCGCAGTTAGATCAGGCCCAGGCACTAATATAAATATCGTCAGGTCTCTGTACCTACGAGGCGAGCTAGTGTCACGCTCCATCTTCATCGGTGGAACCGATTGTCGCAGCAACCATCCGTACAAGGTTTCATCGAAGGGGGTAGAGCACACGTCATCAACAAGGGTAGACAACCCGAAATCTTCAACCTGTGTCCGTTCCACTAGCGCGTTACCGTGGCACAATAAAGATATTCAAATCAATTTATTTATACCCATACTTATTAAAAGTATATGGGTAGACATATATTAGTAGAAATAGTAGTAGTATTGGTAGTATTAGTAGTAGTATTAGTAGTAGTAGCAGCAGCAGCAGCAGCAGCAGCAGCAGCAGCAGCAGCAGCAGCAGCAGCAGCAGCAGCACCAGCAGTAGTAGTAGTAGTAGTAGTAGTGGTGGTAGTAGTAGTAGTTGAAGTAGTAGTAGAGTAGTAGTAGTAGTAGTAGTAGTAGTAGTAGTAGTAGTAGTAGTAGTAGTAGTAGTAGTAGTAGTAGTAGTAGTGGTAGCAGTAGTAGGAGTAGTAGTCAATATTGTCAACGCACTGGCTCAGAATCTTCAATGATTGAAAAAATTCAAAAATTTAAGATATTTTGGTTTATCTTACTGCCTGAGATTTGTCATTTTGTTTGAGGAAAGCCATATGGCATTAATGTTAACCCTTTACTGGTTAAATTTGTTCAGTAAAATCCAAATATGCGCTTACTTATTTAATGTACATTTGCAGGCACAGACAAGGTCATTCCCGAGAATATACCACTGGAACGACTGTCTCGGTTCCCGAGCCAGTCATTACAGTGGTACATTTTCAAAAATACTCCAATCCCCGCCGGCAAATGGACATTGCCCAAGATCACTAAATAGACTGTTTTTGGCTGACCATCATGCAAGGGTTAATGTTGAATGATTGAGATGGATATTATGGATAGCTATTTGAGTTTTGCTTTTACCAAGATGTCACGTAGATTCGGATTTTTCTTGAACGCAATTACTGGACGCTTGTTAAAGGGTTGTTTCAGTTTCTCCTGTAGGTTTTGATACTCATCTTTCAAAATTTTGGAAATTTCAACGTTTTTCCGATTATAGGTCAGAATGAATGGAATTTTGTCACGTTGATCAGCTAAGCCTGGGTCCGAGTTTATTCCCCTTGGCCACTGTGTTTCGAGTTCTTTAATCCAAAACGATTCTCGAAGTTTTCTTTGTTTATCAGTTTCTTCTGCCGTATCTGAAAGGGGTGGCTGTTCAATCGGCATAATTTCAAAGTCACGAAGGACTAAATGGTCAGGAAGATTAAAATGTTCGGAAACATGTGTGTCTTCCTCTAGCCTAACATCTGAGAGGTGTCGAGTTGCCCGCCATCTTAATGGACATTTGGTTTCGCCGACATACTGTTTTTGGCACAATTTGCATGAAATTAGATAAATAATATTTTCAGAGTCACAATCTAGATTAGACTGAAGTTGGAACTTGCTTTTGTTTTGAAAGCTCGTGAAAGTATTCTGGTTTGGGAGAAATTCATCTAACTTGCACCTTTTCTTTCCGCATTTGCGAGATTCGCCTACACCTATAATAGGACGATTGTGAGAAATTTTGGTAGGCCGACGATTTGAGGCATTATCTGGAATGGTTTCCAAGCCGTCTAATGTTTCAGATTTGATTTTGTGCAAGAATCGTGAGGAGTAACCTCGTGGTTTGAGGGCTTTAAATAGGGTAGAGCACGCTTCTTCAAAGTTTTTCCTATCACTCGAATTCCTGTGAAAACGGATTATTTGTGATTTAACTATTCCTTTAAAAGTATGTGGTGGATGGAAAGATTTTTTGTGCAATAGCTGATGCGAATCGGTTGGTTTGAAATACACTTTGTAGTCTAAGTAGCCAGTTGTTTCATACTTTAGACCTTTATATACAGTTACATCCAGGAAATCTACGGACATCTCGTCAATGGTTGCTTTTAATTTGATATTCGGATCGTGATTGTTCAGAATTTCGAAAAATTCATCAAACTCTGCCTTTGTGTGTTGCCAAATCATGAAAATGTCATCAAGGTACCTGCGATAAATGAGGGGATGTTTTGAACACTTTTCTAATGCTTCCTCCTCCCACTCTGCTACGTAAATATTGGCAAAACATGGGCTAAAGCGCTTGCCCATCGCGCAGCCGCAAATTTGTTGGTAAATTTCGCCATCGAATTCAAAATCATTGCCTTTCAGACTCAGCTCTAATAGAGCTATTACTTCTCTGTCTGGCCTGTTGGTGTCTGGGTAGTTCACGAATGCTCTACGGATAGAATTTATACCCTTCTCGATGTCAATGTTTGTATACATAGCATCGATGTCAAGCGTGACCAAGAATGAATTTGGAGGTATCCAGGTCTCAGAGACCTGTGATAAGAAGTCTTCTGTGTTTTTCAAGAAGCTGGGGTGTCTATTTGCTATTGGCTGTAGATGGTAATCGATGTATTCACTGATTCTGTAGGATTCTGAGCCACAATCAGAGATTATAGGTCGCCCGGGCGGTGACATTGGGTCCAACCACGAATCTATGGGTTTATGAATTTTTGGCAAAAGATAGAAAGTCCGTGGTTTTGACTCAAGTTTAGCAAAGAGATACTTATGTTGCTTTTCGGTGATCTTCTTGCTATCGAGCAATTTTTGAAGAATCTCATTAAATTTGCTGCAATTATTTTGCCAAAGTGGTTTGCTTAGTTTCTGGTAATGCTTTGGGTTACTAAGTTGTCGTTGTGCTTCACGTTTATAGTTATCTTTAAGCATTATTACAGTCGCCGACCCTTTATCTGCAGGTTTGATGACACGCCTAGAAACATAGCTTTCCACTTTATCCATCCATCATATGACGTCATAATTAACTACGCAACGTGTAGAATGACGCCATAATCAATGACGGTATTATGATGTCACGAATGGCGTAGATAAGTGCATCACGGAGGCATAACTGAAGATGGGCTATACGTTGTTGTACGAAGTGTATGTCTTATTATTTAATAAAGATTATTTTGAATATTTAGAGACTAATTTGACTGGGCCATATGCAGCAACAGCGCCCAGTCAAATTAGTTTCAAAATATTTAACAGTTTATCTGTATAGTTTTCTGGGAATTGATTGTCAGAGAGTTCAAGGGTCGATCGATCCCAACATCAGCGAGGTGTGGGTGGAGCTTAGCTAGAGGTGGGCGGGGCTTAGCAAGAACCGAAAAAGTCTATTGACGCTCCACATGTGAGCATTACCGTTCTGGTCAATAGAATATACTAGGAACACTTAATTGTCACTCCACTTTTGAATGTGGTCTATCGGACAGGTGACTTAGAATCGGAACAGATTCTCAGAAATAGTCAAACAGAAACAGAAATTCGCCCAGGAGGGTTCTAAAGACAAGCCGCAGTACGTGCAACTGAAGATGTAGATATCGTCTTCCCAGGATAAACGACGACAAACATGAATACTAGCAAAGCATTCTGTGAACAGAACGATATCAGCTCTACTTGGCGAAACCCTGGCCAAGCTGATGTGACATTGACCACCCCACCGCCTCCCTTCATTCCTTGTACTAATGAAGAGCTGGTATGGTCGTTTGTTTCTAAATTAATAAATACTTGGAAGTCAAACAGTTATCGCTCTCTTCATCAGTTTTCAGCCGTAATACCTCCACCGTTTTCTATCACCGTTTATAAGAGTTAAGCACGTATTCACAACCCGATGCCGGTGTAATTACGTTTAAAATAAAATAATTTAATTATAATTAGATCACGCAGCTTAGCGAGTGATGCGTGCGTGCGTGTGTGCGTGCGTGCCTGCCTGCCTGCCTGCGTGCGTGCGTGCGTGCGTGCGTGCGTGCGTGCGTGCGTGCGTGCGTGTGTGTGTTGTGTGTGTGTGGGGGGGGGGGGTTGGGGGGTGTTGTGGCGGTGGAGGGGGTGCTATAGCCAGAAATAGATAATTTTCCTTATGTTATACAGAAGAATACTATAGCAGGTGATCATCTCTATTACCGTGCGGAGTTTGCCATTTTTCGTTAATTAATTGATATATCCGTGGCAAACGGTTAATCTAGTTACATCTGATATTATATCCTATTCATGTCTCCCACGACAAGGGATTAGTCGGGGTGCTTTGAGCTGCTTGGCTGTGTTGACGTGATGCGGGAGGTGAGCGTTGATTGGTGGGCGGGTGGGTGGAGGTTACTTAGTTCAGTATAAAGCTTATATGTTTCAAACTTATTATCACAAGTACATATATTGGCACCTTGTACTCGTGTATTAGGAGCATCACATTATTGTGTTTCTTGGTGTACAATAGATGGGGTTAATTCTTTTAAGTGAGGATTTACGAGATGTAGGCATGTATGGACAATAGCATATGCACGGTGTTTACTCGTCAAATGCCTCTCATATTTCGGATGGTAAATCTAGCAAGCTATTGAGAGATTCGTGCTTGGTACCACAGTGCATGGAATCGCGCTCTAGGCAATTCCCATTTGGCCTGACAACACACTCGTGCACTGAGCTGCCGTTATTCGAGCTCGTCGTGTCACACTATATTAGCAGGATTAGGCTGATGATATGCATGTAGAATCAAGCACGCATGCTCAGTGAGGTATTTTCTTCACTTTCTAGTACAGAGTATTAGAATCTGTAACCAGCAGGAGACAATCTCAAGTCATTTCTTTGACGAGAACTAATCCTGGTGTCTAGTCATGCGATACGATGTGACACAAACACAACAGGACATGTCAACTTAACAGATTCGGTTTCTATTCTTTTTCAAGTTCAAGCGAAATACGATCTGTGCAAATCTTTGGACATGGCAGAAAATCTTAGCGTCTGAGTGAATACTTTCTGTGATTTGATGAGATAAAATTTCGTGTGAATATACACGTCGTTGCACAAAATCGTGACTTATCATATCATAGCAAATCGGAGACAAAATCTCACTGCACGAGGCTGGTGTTAAACTTATGTTGTAAGACAGATTCTTTGTCGTCACAACATAACATATCAAGGTGACGGTGTATGAGGTATTTTAAAATATATTCCTCATCAATGTTAGTTTCCAATTATTACACTATCTAGAGACAAAGCCAGAGTAAGCGTATTTCGGGCCCATGGCTAATTAATGGTGGTGCTCGCTACTACTACTACTACTACTACTACTTTTTTTTTTTTTTTTTTTGAAAAACCGACGCTGACGCAGTCGGACAAACTTCACGGAGGAACTCCTTTAAAAAGGCTTGCAAACCCCCAGAAAAAAACCTGGTGAACTAGTAATCTTGATTAATATTACACCAAAACAATGATAAATAATGAGCATTAATACAATCTATAAATACATATGGCTTAAAAGGTATAGATACAAAACAATATGCTGATAAAGCTCCGATAGCAAAACAAAACTTAACAAAGGCATTACTATTCAACCGAGGTGTAGTAGTAGACCCGTGTGGCGAGTGCAACTATCCAACAAATGAAAAGTGCCTCGTCAATCTATGACAAATAAGTCAATCATTGACGCCAGTGGGCTGATTCTCTAAAGATCAGCGGGCGTAGTAGCATTTGGGTAGTATAATACATATAGTCGGCAGAAAAATTCCAGAAAAATTGATGGCCCTCTTGTTTAAATTTTCAATTTACTTTATTGTAAGGGTTTGTAAATTACCATTCAATCCATGTGTGGTAGTAGACCCGTGTGGCGAGTGCAACTATTCAACAAATGAAAAGTGACTCGTCAATCAATGACAAATAAGTCAATCATTGACGCCAGTGGGCTGAGTCTTAAAGATCAGCGGGCGTAGTAGCATTCGGGTAGCATAACATATATAGTCAGCAAGAAAATTACAGAAAAATAGATGGAAATAGATGGCGCTCTTGTTTCCATTTTTGATTTACTTTGTTGTAAGGTTTTGTAAATTACCCGGGAACAAATAACCCTATAAAACTCTGTGCAAATTCCTAAAATTACCTGGGACAATTTTATAATTCAATGGCAAATTACTTTATCGATTGATTATTAAATTACCCCAGTCTGTTTATTTCTTAACATGAATTATTAAACATAACAATATCAAAGTGCAGACTAAAATGAATTACATGACACAGATCAATTAAAAGACACAGATAAATCAGCTGTAGTAATTAAATGATTTAAGCTAGTGCAGGCTCATTTATTTTTACAGCTCCCAACTCCATTGAAACTATGTTTGTTTTGCACCATATGTCCTTGAATACTTTTTCTTTACCATGCTGCTTTAATCTAAAATATTCGCAAGGAATATGATTCAGCAGCAATGAACGAAATATTGCCTTTATCGCTCTATTGTGATTGCCCCTAGATGGATTTTTCGTCTGTGCACACCGATGTTTCCAAATGGCCCAAACACCTATGGTTAGTATTGTTATTAAAATAGTCCTTTCAGACTTTATGATATTTACACCGCTTGATCCAAACTCTCTAAACAAGACTACATGCGTGTCTAGAACAATGGGCTTCGCTCCAAATTTTGCCAAGATTTGGCTGATATAGTCCCAAAATTGTGACGATATTGGACATTCCGCAAATAAATGCTCGATTGTTTCCTCGTCTGTTTGACATAAGTAACACCTATCAGAAGTCGTAATATTACACTTGTATGTCAAGTGTCCCACCCATAGCCGTCGATGTAGTAATCGCCACAATAAATCACGAGCCATATTTGGTATGGATGGAGAATGTAAGATTTTCCATACATTTTTCCAACTGGATGGTTTATAGCTTGATTCATCCCATCTCCTAATTGCTATGGGAGGTGTTACTTGTTTTCGTCTCATAATATGGTACCATTCCTTGGATCTCATCTTGTATTTTAACATCTCATCATCAAGAACTAATGCGGGTTGTGGAGTCAAACTATTATTATTTACATTTGGTAGACGAAACCATTCAATTGGTACAGCATGTTTTATTTTATTTAGCAACCGCTGGACATCTATATGCCTCATATGTGTTTTTCTAGCTACGTCTTGCATTGAAATCCATCTACGTGTTTGAGGGTGTATCATATCCGATAAATGTTGAATGCCATATTTTGCAAAGGACGGTAGATAAAGTACTGCATTGTTATAACATATATTACTATTGCCCCACAATTGCTGTTCTAGTACTTCCTTCCAGCACGTAGGTGGAGGCATGTATCTGTCAAATATTTCTAACTCCTTAACTTGATCTTTAAACACATCTGGTATCATTTGGCTATTCGGAGGTGGCTTCTTTGAGGTAAAAACATGCTCCGCCAGAAATGGTTCTACAATTCTCTCCATGAGAGCTCGTGAAACACATGCCCACGTCTCATCTGATGTAATAAGATCATCCAAAAATTTTAACCTTAAAGAAACACATTTCACTTTAATATCAATTAAATCAAGTCCTCCTTCTAACTTAGCATTATTGAGAACACGATGGGAAACTAAATGATTCTTTTCTTCCCATATGAATGACAATATCAACTCATTAACCTCCTTTTCTACATGTTTTGGCATGTGTACAACAGATGCTGTATACCATAGCCCAGATAATGCCAAGTTGTTGACAACAAACACTCTACCAAAGATTGAAAGACGACGACGCTTCCAATTTGCTAATATTCTCTTAAGCTTAGATACTCGTTCATTCCAATTTTGTATTGTATTCGGTTTCCTGCCAAAATAGATGCCTAAAATCTTAATGGTATCATTAGACCAATTGATTTCAAGTGGCTGGTCATTCCGCTCTTTCCATTGCCGCAACAATAATCCTTTGGATTTTCCTTTGTTGGTTTTCAAACTAGATGCATTTTGGAACTTTTCCAGTACATGGTTTAAAATTGCGAAATCATTGTTTGAACTAGCAAACACAGTTGTGTCATCAGCATATTATGACAGCTTAAGTGGTCTTTCTATGCCCCGAATACATATGCCTTTAAAGTTATTATTTTGCCTCAATGCTATGCCATTTAGTAAATAGCTACTCTTGATATCCGTATATAAAATCTTAACCCATTTAATAAAGTTTGAGCCTAACCAAAACGATTGCAAAGAATTAAAAATGAAATCCCATTCCACACGGTCAAATGCCTTTTCGTTGTCCAAGGCAATCACAGCTGAAGGGATGCTATCCTCCTCAACCAACTGTATAAGTTCTCTTATTAACATGGCATTGGTTTACATTATCCTCCTAGGTACAGCACATGTCTGCTCTGTTCCAATGATTTCTCCTAAAACACTACCTAGTTTCAATGTTAGTGCTCTAGATATTATTTTGTGGTCTACACATAGTAGAGAAATTGGTCTGTAATTCTGAATTAGACGTCTATCATTTCGTTTATATATTAGCGTTACGTATGCCTTTGACATAGTTGGTGGTAAATGGCCTTTCTAAAAAATTTCAGTGGCTAATTCTTCCATTATTGGACCTACAAGGTGCCAAAACGTTTGGTAAAATTCAACTGGAAGGCCATCACATACCAGTGACTTTTCTAGTTTCATACCTCTAAGGGATTTAGTTAAATCTACTAGTGTTAAGGGTTGATCACAAAATTAATTCACTGCCTGTGTCTGACACCTTTTAGTCTATATTTGCTAACAAATCCAATTTTGCATCTTCATCAATTCCTTCTGACATATACAATGACTCATAGTAATTGCATACAATAGTACTCATTTCATTGTTGGTAAAGACGGTTGAACCATCCAGCATGTTTAATGAGCACATCACCATATCTATTGCCCGTTCTTTTTCTAATGTGCAAAAATATCGGGTTGGCTTTTCCCCTTCTGCGTGCATCTGGGCTCTTGCTCTAATTTTTGCACCCCCAAACTCATATTGTTCTATATCTCTTATTTTACTTTTAATTTTAACCAGTAATTCATAATAATTATCTTCACCATTATTTACTTTAGCATTAATTTTCATCTGTGATCGATGAAGTGTTTTCTTGTGTTTGCGTATTTCCCGTGCTTTTCTAATAGCATACTTTCGGGAAACATACTTTAAATCCAGTATTACATCCGCCCACCATTGCAATGTGCTCTTATATGATGCTTTCCTATTAATCCAATATTGCCAACAACTCTCTATATTATTCTTATACAATTCCTCTCCCACCAGTGTTGTGTTTAATTTCCAAAACCCAACCCCTTTTGTTACGAAATCAGCATTGGCAAAGGTTACACAAACCATGTTATGATCTGAGAATGCGACTGGCTTAATATTAACATCTTTCCAGTACCCAGTCAACAAACTATTCACATAAATTCTGTCGATCCTTGAACCAACTTTACCATCTGCCGAAAACCTTGTAAGATCTTTACCATGAGGTTTTGATATTCTATAGGTGTCAACTAAATTTTCATTATCACATATTTCTTTTTAATAGTCTATGTGATGTATCAGTATAAGTTGAAGTTGTATTCCTGTCATTTACTTTGTCTATGACACAATTAAAGTCACAACCCATTACTAAGTTTTCAGTGATGTTATCTAGTGCTGTTAAAAAAACTACGACGTAGTTGATGAGATGCCGGTGCACATATACACAGCAACGTGAAACGTGTTTGGTGTATATCTAGCGTGACTCTCACACAGCGACCATTTGCACCTGCTACTGAAGAGATTATAATTACATAGGCTGAACAACGAGGGACTATAACAATTGCTGCTACGCCTGCACTATTAGCTTGAGATAACGAATATAATATTCTGGATCCAGAAATCTTTTCTAAATTATCGTATGATTCTGACTTCTGAATTTTTGTTTCCTGTATCAAAGCAATGTCAATCTGCTCATTTTTTAGAGTCTCTAGTAAGTGACGTTGTTTTATGTCACTATTTAAGCCTCTACAATTGAGTGTGCAAATTAGCATAAAAAGTAATAAAATGATGTGTATAACCGCCATTATTAAGCTAACTAGATTTTGTTTTTTTCGACCCTCTCTTAGACCATTTACCTGTTTTACTCGCAAACGCTGCACTACTTAGCTCAACTTTTTCCAAATGCTTATATTTTAATATATCTGAATCATGACGCAGATGCCTATATTTAGCCCCTTTTGCCGTCACATATGGAACTAACACCTCTCCTGCCTCTGACCTCTACATACCCATTTCATTGGGTGATTTAGAACTCTGTGTTTGAATGGATATATCGGATTCAGCGACTAACATATTATCGTCTTCTATATCACTTTCCTCTATTTCTGATTCAGAACTTTCTCCATCTTTCTGTCGCTTTGTTCCACTCAATCGGTCCGGGACACCAATTACTTTCTCTATATTATTTAAATCGTCTAGATTGAGTGTACTCAGTGGAAAATCAAAGTTAGTCTCAGTATCTTGCGACCTGAATTTTACTTGTCCTAAATTAAAACTTTCTTCCAGAGGGTATTGATCATCATCTTCAACGTGTGTGGAATTAGCCTCTCTGACATCAGACTTGGATTGACTTGTTACTGGAGTAAGACTTAGCCCCTCATCTAGAACCTCTATTTCATCGCCTGCAGCTACAGTGATTGGATTCTTAGTTTTTTCATCATGCTTCTCATTAACATGGACTTCAGCTACAATCTCAGCAACTACTGGTTCGATGACATTTTCTTTTGCAACGTGCTTCCCATTAACATGGATTTCAGCTACAATCTCAGCAGCTACCGGTTCTATGACATTCTCTTTAGAGACAACTTGCTCTGCACTTTATCAGCACCCTGTTTGACATATTTGTTCTGCGGGCATCGCCACTTAAAATGATCAGATGATCCACAAACTAGACATTTGTTTTTGTTATGGCAATCTGTTGCGAGTTGTTCTGTGCTTAAGCAGATTCTACACTCTTTGATTTGCCCCCTGTACCATAATGGCAAGATAAATCGACCATCTATCGTGACCTTACTTGGGAGAGGTTGTTCTACCTTTTCGAACCAAATTCTTCTGATGCCATTTTCTAAGGTTCAATCAAATGGATAGGTCTCGTGTTCTACTTTGTCCACTTTGCCATACTTGATCAATTCATTGATAACCCGTTCATCTGGGATCTCTAATGGAACCTTCATCTTGACTAATAGACGATCAGAATCTATTTACTCCACATTACACACCTCACCCTTCACGACAGGGACCTCGCTGAGCAACTTTTCCTTCACACTTTCATTAACTATGGTGACATTCCATACAGATTTGGAAACGTTAATGATACCTTGAAGGACCCGTGGCCCTGCCCCAACTACATCCTTCAACCCATGATACACCTCAATTGCCTAAACCCCCTAAGCCTTTGTCGTGATTTTAAGACTCAGGGTACGCTTATAGGAGGTTGCCATGGTGTTAATAATAGAGGAACTCCATACTACTACAATATATAAGGGGTAATACAAATATATAATACCAAGACCTCAGGGAAAGAGCTAAACACTAAATAAATAGTGTCCCCTTTTGAAACCCTGACACCTACCAACAAGTATACGAATAGATAGTACAGTCGTATATTTGTTAGTTTGAACCACTTTCTAAGTGGTTCACTAACACCTGACCGATTAAAGTGGTTTCCTAATGCATACTAACATATTACAGTCATATATTTGTAGTCTGTTCGAGTTGACCGGGAACAGCTAAATGACTATAAAGATTTATAAAATTAAAGTACTAGGCTTGCGCTTAAAAATGACACAGGAATTAAATCCACTCACTCAAGCGATCCTGCAAAATATAATGCGCTAGCCAACGAACTATAGAAATAGCGTACTGGCGCGGGGGGGGGGGGGGGAAAGTATTGCATTGACCACAGTAAGAGGAGACCTATTAAATGGCTGAAACCGTCAGCTAAGAGGAGTGCCTTAGAAAATGGAGACACAAAATGCGCTCCAACCAAGACAAGAATTTACAAATTAAACATAAAGTTTGAAAGGAAATACTAATACGAAATATTTGTATAAAATTTATCTACAAAATTGCCCTAGAAACTAGCAAATTCGGGCAGCAATTGCAGAATTAAATAAACGCGTGCGTTCACTACTACTACTACTACTACTACTACTACTACTACTACTACTACTACTACTACTACTACTACTACTACTACTACTACTACTACTACTACTACTACTACAACTACTACGACTACTACTACTACTACTACTACCACTACCACTACTACTACTACTACTACTACTACTACTACTACTACTACTACTACTACCACTACTACTACTACCACTACTACTACTACTACTATTACTACTACTACGACTACTACTACTACTACTACTACTACTACTACTACTACTACTACTACTACTACTACTACTACTACAAATAATTTTGAATTGTGTATTTTCTAATTATTTCAATATATAGGTGTATAATAAATAGAAAATTTAACATTTCATAGTACAATGTGGATGTTTATTGTACTCGTTCACGTTGTGTTTAAAAATCTGTGTTGAACTCGACAGTCTTCTGCGTTTCGTCCAATGCTAATTTTTAAACACAACGTGGACTCGTACAATAAAAATCTATATTGGAATCGGAAATGTTAAATAACCTAATAATATTGCATACATCTTTGCACACCACATACTACGATATCAATTATACCGATGGAATTGTGTATTTCATATGAAAAAATAAGGCTTGCGTTATACGATATGTTAGCGATTACTTGGAGATATGTTTGATCACATACAGGTGCGTCAGAATTGTTCATTTAACGTTATCTATACCATTGTTTATAAACGACTCGAACATATAGCAAGTGGGCTGATATTAGCGCACATACGTGGCCACATATACTGTAGGAGTAATTTGCGGGGTATGATGTCACGCATTCGCAACAAATAAGGACTCGTAAATGTCGCCAGCCTGATGAAATATCGACCGTCATTATGTAGAATAACATCAATTTCTCAAGCACAATGGCATAAATATTCAATCATTCTTTCTTCACTTAGCCCTACGTCAAATACATTATGCTCTTATTGCCCGATATTACGAGCGTTATATAATATATTTGCTATTATAATGATAGACGTCAAATTCAATTGAATCCCTACTTTTAAAAGAACAAAGTAATATACTGGTCCTGTTAACACGATAATGATTCCGAAATTAATCTGTTTGCAAAGCCTTGTTTTTGCCTGTGTAGACATACATTGTGCCGCTGCAAATAAATGTCAGCTACATACTTTTCATACAATTATCTTAGCTAGTTAGCGCCGACAAATCATTTCACTATTAATATAATGTATTTTAAAAAACCCATTTCATTTACACTTTATACACTTTTGAACTCCGTTTTCCAGATTCTCAATTTTATAAGCGATATACAGCAGCAGCTCCCGGTCAAATTAGTTTCCAAATATTCAACAGCTTATCTGTATAGTTACCTTGATATTAAGATTCTGGGAATTCACATAACAACGCGTTAAAATTGATTCAAATGTTCAAAGTGGGCGGAGCTTAGCTGGGAATGGTTAGGGTAATTTTGAGACCTTTGAGAACAGAATCTGGTCTCAAATACAAACCCCATTCTCTTTCAAGTTATTGTCCATATATACAGTGTAGATCATAAATAAGTTAATATGTTTCCAAGCCTAAAACATAAACATGCTGTTTAATAAGATATATTACTTTGAATATTTTGAACATAAGAGGATTGGAAGACATTACTGCCTTAGGCAGCAATGTCTTCCAATACAATTAGGTTCAAAATATTCAACAGTACTTTTTATTTATTTTTGCAAACATTTTAGGTTATTTCCAAGCTGTACACTATGCAGGTATCCAATAGCCGAGGGAATGGATGTATCAAGTTCTATCAATAACCACAACATCCCTAGTTAATCTCGAGACACGCTTCACTCGCTTTGTTATTGATCGATTCCTGCACTGCTTGAATCTCAATGTCCAGAAAACAACACCGGTAAGTTGTTGATTATTTCGAAACTAGCGTAACTGTTGTTGTTCAATAGCATGTTTATTAAATAGTGAAAACATACAATTCGACCAACAACGCTTAGTCCGTCAATAATTGTGTGTTGCTGACGAACTTAGCTACACCATTCATGACGTACATGATCATGACGCCATCCTACACGCCACGTACTTAATTATGACGGCATACGGTTGACTGAGAAACTGGAATCATCAATTGTGTAGGTTGGTTCAACAGCAATACATCCCAAACAACAGTCCATTGAAATTACCATCATAGTGGATAATGCGTGAAGGGCGTTGTACGTTTTCAGCAACCGTGCATAGGTAAGACTTCAAACCTAGATCTCTTTGGACCAAAGAGAACTAAGAACCCAATTCTCAAATGCCCTGGAGTTGAATAGCGAGATACATATCTAGCTAAGCTCCGCCAATTTCTATCTAAGCTCTGCCCATTTCTAACTAAGCTCCGCCCATTTCTAGCTAAGTTCTGCCCATTCCTAGCTAATCTCCGCCCACCCGTTCGCGTGTTGGAATACATTTTTATACTTGAATCCTGAAATATCAGAATACAATTTCAAGCTAACCATAAAGCTAAGCTGTTTAATATTTTGAAAATATGGCAACAACAGCACCCCTTTCAAATAGTTTCAAAATATTAAGCAGAATGATTATTAAATACCAGACATACAAGTCATACACTTGGCGGCCTCATGGTATAGAATTCTTTGTTAATTCTAATTTTGACGTCAGCCTACTTTTGCGGCACAATTGATCATGACGTCACATACTTGATTTACATACCGGATCTCTACATTGCCATAAGCTTCCTACAATTTGTGATCGTATTAGAATCACAAAATGTTGCAAATCGGAATATGGTGAGAAGACCACTTTAAACAAATTATAGATTTTACGTCGGTTTTAATAGAGCAGTTCTAGAAGCTAAGAGCATATTGAGCCAGTCAGTCACAATTTTTGTCATTGACAACAAACACTCCGATGGACCTTTCCATTTTTAGTTATGCCCCGCCCATCACTACCTAAGCTCCACCCACACCTCGCCGTGTTGGGATTGATCGATCCCCAAATGCCCTAGCTATCAGTTTCCTGAAAACTATACAGGGAAGCTGTTGAATATTTTGTAACTAATTTGACTGGGCGCTGTTGCTGCCTATGGCAGCAACAGCGCCCAGTCAAATTAGTTTCAAAATAGTCAACAGAATATTTATTAAATAGTAAAAGCAAACCATTTGTACGACAACGCATAGACCGTCTTGAAATATGCGTTCGTGACGTACTTATCGACATCATTCATGACGTCATTCATTATGATGCCATTCTACACATCGCGCAGTTCATTATGACGTCATATGATGGGTGGGTACTCTGGAGGTAATAGGAATGATACTACATAGGGATTAATTACGGAGCTTTGTGTATGGTAATATATATCTATGATTCAGATTGAACACAATGGAGACATCTGAGCCGTCACTCAAGTATTTGACATCATGAACACTTGCGTCAAAGATTAGCAGGCATCATAACGATAATAGTGTATAGATCCGTTACGATAACTGAATATCCCGTCACTAGTGTACGAAGTCTTTCACGATAAACATTATGTCGAGTATTTTGAAACTAATTTGTCTAGAAGCTGTTGAGGCTATAGGCCCGGTGAAATTAGTTTCACATTTGTTCAACGGATCATGTGAATTCAAACTTTCAAGGTTTCAACTCGATTCTAGCACGCGTAAACGTGAGAAGAGCTTATCTAGAATAGGCGCTAACTTTCACCCACTAGAAGCAGTATATACACTGAATTTCGTTTATAAAATATATCGATCCCTCAGATAATTTATCTTTAAGTGTTTGGCTCTGATAATGGCATTGGTGATGATAATGGTGATGATCAGACAATGTATCTTTAAGAGGTGAGATCCATAAAATGACGTCAAAGGTAGAGAGTTTTCCTGTACTTTAAGCACGCGCATTGTCGCAGGCATGTTACGCTTTCGGTATCTCCCGTGAAATGAAAGAATAAACACATTATGCCGCTTAAATGGAAGCAAACAACGCGCGTATTCCGCACACCAAAATGTGCACGCCTACCACATCCGCATCCGGGCTTATGGAATCCTAGCATAATGGCGCTGATAGGTATGATGCAAGGATAGTATTAATGAAAATAATGATGAGTTATTTATTTTAAATAGAATAGAAAATTTGATGAAATAGCTACTCATGTATATCAGTATATCACTATAAAATGTAATACATAATTCCAATGTGGAATTCTATGGTCTGAACGTAATATAACTGAGATTGACCATGAAATATTGCAATACAGGCGTCACTGAGAACGTTCTATCGGGGTTTATAATTCTGCTCGTACTACATCCGGGACACTTTGTTCAATCGTGAAAAGAAATACTTTTCATTTTGAGACGCTTACAAGGATTGGTTCTTTTAAGATAGCTTCCGGAGTGACGTCACTAGGGCTTTAGCGCTTTAATGGCCACATATTTAATATTATCTATATATTTTATAAACAGTATAAACTGCTTCGAGTGGGTCAAAGTTAGCATTTGATCTTTTCTCTACAGTTTCAAAGAGAACGCCAGATTATTCGATTACGATTATCGTCGTGATTCGTGATTCGTTGACCCAGAGTATTCACGCTATAAGGGGTATGCCATGGCTATGTCAGTAGGCAATTTCTTTGAAATGTCTCCATAATTTTTTTGGCGGTTTAGATCCTCAGCAATTCGTACACTTGACGGATTTTTAGCTTCATGACCGAGTTATAATACATCATAATGATTGTGATGTCAGCCTACACGTAACGTATGCGATTATGACGTCATATGCCTGAGGGAAAAATCATATCCCTCAATTACAATTGGATATTTTGAAACTAATTTGACTGCAACGGTTGGCTGAGATCGGTTAGACCGTTAAGAGCACTCAGAGCATGTAAGCAGAAGATATCAATTACAGTGTCTACTAGTCGTATTAAATTTTCAAAAAGCCATACAATTTCAGTTTCAGATGTTTAATCGCAGGGCTTAGTCGATCTGAGAGTCTCCTTTGGTAGAGATAATATCGATCTGAACTGTATGACTGCTTTATGCCACCAGACAATATTGACAATGGGCAATACATTTGGTCCTGCTGAATATTCCGAAAACAATCTGACTGAAAGTTGTTGGTGGCTTAGCCACCAACCACTTTCAGTCAAATGGTTTTCAGAATATTCAGCATATTCAGAGTTAAACCCCGTGGAAAATATAGGCTACAGAAATTCACCATGCAGACAGTTAATAAAGGGGCACGACTTATAGACAGATCACCAGGGAGTTGGAAGATAGTCAGCTGAGACCCTGGGTCGATAAGAGAGTGGCCAGGCTTGTTTTGGTCGGATGCGATGACATTTTACTGATATAATCTTGGGGATTTCCGACATGTTGCAGTTAGATGGTATTGGTAATTATAAGTCGCTGTACGGCGTTGTTGTTGATGCACATAATAATATCACTGTTTGTCATTAATATTACAAATAATATATATGATTAAGTTTCTAAAATGTGTCAGCTTACGGAACCTTATTGTGCGAGCTGATAAGAAGGTTAGTCGATGGTGCATCGCAATAAGCGAACTTCTACAAGGATTATCAGGATACAAGGAGATAACAGAGTCCGTCTAAACTCAGACTTGATAAGGGAGCTTACACAAAGAGTCTCAGAGCGTGAGAATACGTACATGGACATTAAGAATAACCGAAGATCATATTGATCGTGATTCATCGTATTAATCAGACTAATACACCCTAAGCTAGTTAGCACCTGTATTGTGTACGCTATCATTTTTGTCTCGCCTGTGACGCAAAAAGCGAATCATTGGCACCACTTTTCACGACGACGACAGCGACGATTACGACGGCATCAATAGCATATTTTTGCGTTTTGCAAATCATTTACATTTATATTTCAGAATTATGTAATAATACCAGAACTAAACTCGAACACATGGTTCCGTATGTACAACGGAGGCGCCTTGTCGAGTGTAACGTCATAAGGTCAAAGTTCAGGGCAACTGTAGATGTGGGAGAGTCCGGAAGAATCGTAAACCAATATAATCCCACACTTGGGAAGTCAGGTATATAGATGGGTAGCAACACGTCGAATAGAAACAAACTAGAGTTCTCGTTGTGATTTGAGTATATTGTAATACGTGTTATACTTATAGAAGCAAAAACTAGACTCCCGATACATGCTATAAGCTAAGACATTCAGCCCCCAACATCTGACCAGAGATTTCTCGGCTCATCATCGTTCTTGATTAGCAGTGACAGTCAGGAAACCAAGTTTCAGATGATATCTCGCTCACCCCTATTCAAGATATACGAGGCGACACATAAATATGCCAATGTAAGTCGACCATGTTAACCATTCTACGACATTCTCCCCGGCCCGAAAGATGTATCATATTATGGAATAGCAATAATTGAATTCTGTTGAATATCATATGGATTCTAAAGCTTATGCTATGCTAAGGAAACGTACAAACAATTCAAGCAAATGAATGGTAAACTCTAACTGAGCACTAAACTTAAACATGTAGACAGGCTAATGAGATCAGTGCTGCGTCACGATATTTATGAATATGCATAAAATAGTTGTAATGCTCACTTTATTCTAAACATTTCAAATGTTCAAATTTAGAGTTCAGCATGTATACACGTTTAGACGAAATGTGAGCATAGAAAATAGTATAAAATAATAGAGGTTCAAATCATCCATCAGGTTGTGTACATGTCAAAGGCGTACAACATCAAGTTATCTAGCTAAAAGCAGACCAGTAATACAGCGAATAAGCAATCAATAATGAAGCAAATCCATAACCAACAGGTCAATGAGTACACAGTACAAATCAAAATATTAATACACAGAGATAAAATAATGAATATACAGTCATAATAAACACTACCTCAGACAATAGTACATCGCATTATTGTAATGACAGTTCCTACACAAGTGATAATTATGTGACTGATTAGTAGTGCAATTAATCATACATTGACGTCAGTCTAATGCTTTCGTTAGCAACCAATGCAGCTTTCCGAGGACTGGGTCTACTAGAGATTGCATCATTTGAACCATTGTCTGAGCTCTGAGGAAATTCAGGGCCTAGATCTGGACCTGAAGTTATCTCTGTTTCTGACGACACTTCCCAGGGATACAATTTATTGATGGGTCTATTCGTAATCCCATTCTTAGTTCTGAGTTGGGCGGAGGAATAAGCTTTGTGACGACACCAAGTTTCCATTGTATCCTAGATTTGTCATACAGGCTACTGATTAAGCACATCCATGTGAAATGCATTTAGCCAATTGACGGTGTCCAAAATTACTGTGAGTAACTTATAATATTGCGTATTGTATTGTTGTATTGTTAACCCTTGCATATTACATGTTAATTCTATAATTTGTCTTTCAGGTGTAAGTAATATATTGGTTCAATTTGTAGTTGATGTGAATGAATTTGTGTGCTTGAATTTGAGTTTGCCTGATCGAATCGTTCTTACCTGCTCAACTGCCTGTCTGATTGCTAGTTAGATTGAACGATTGTCTGTCTGAATGGCTATTGCGAGGAAGAATGGTCGTAGGAAGAATGGAGATGGTAAAGGGGGTTCATCTGCGCATGCGCGCCTGGTAAAGCTGTATTACCAAATAATTCAGTGCTTCCACCATATTGCTACGCTACGTAGGCATTTAGATGCCGAAACTCTCCCTGATGGGCTTAGCAGGAAGGTGGAAGAGCTGAATGGATTTTGTAAGCCAGCTATACCAAATGATGACATCTACTTTGCCATCTGGAATGTGAATTTTGAGTGGGCAAAATCTACCATTAAGGCCATGTTAAATCACTATAATGAACAACTTGGTAGTATTAGAACTGAAGTAGTCCTCACACAGGCAATGCCACATTTAGACCTAGGTCGTGCTAAATCCAATGCTATACGCTGGGCAAAAAACAATTATAATAGAAAGCTCGACATTAATGCGATTAGTTCTTTTTACGATTTTGTGCGACCGATAGATCCATCTCAGCAACCAATTCAAAATCTCGCACAAGCCACGCCTCTGGTCATGATACCAACTGTGGCCCCACAATCACAAATGAAAAAACGCCTCAGATCACCTGAAACTTCGCCGCCAGTCACAAAACGAGTAGACAATAAAATCTCTCCATTGCTACCATTAGATTCTGGCCCTAGAGATATGCTATTTGAAGCATCATTAATTCCACTACCTGACTCTCCACTAGGCAATCTAAATGACCCAAACGAATATCCGCCCTTGCCACAGAGGGAAAGGGTTAATGGTAGCAAATCTGGTCCACGGACTGGCGCTTCTCAGAAATCCCCCAAGAGCAGTCAACCATCGGGTCTCAAGACCCCATCCCCAACAGGGAAACTGCCACAGCCCAGCTTCTCTCCAACTCCAGGTCCAAGTAATGCACCGGAGGTGCGTCCTATTAAATTTGCAAATAGACCCCAACAACCCACCATGTTGGAGAGAAACATTTTTTGGAAATTTCGTCATGAAATCGAAAACAAAATTGACTGGCGACTACCTGTTCTCACGAACAAAGTACTCATCTTTGGAGCTTCGAACCTGAGTCGCATTAATGTTGAGCCCCACCCTGAAACGCAAGTTGCCTGCTACCCAGGAGCTAAATTGTGTCATGCTAGAGGACTAATTCAAAAGTACACTGGATCATTTAAACCAGAGAAAATAGTGATCAACATTGGCATTAATGATATGAATGAACCCAACTCTAGTTCGAAACATAGATTAATGCTGCTTCTCAGTGCGATTAAGTCCAAATTCCCAAAGACTGCGATTTACTTCGCAAAACTTAACTATTCAAGTCGGTTGACAGCTCAGCAGAAGTTGGCGATTCAGTCCATCAATTCGACGGCTGAATCATCAAAATCTGTGACTGTCATTCCTGCACTTAGACTCTCCGAATTTAATGTTGTTAAGGATAACATTCATTGGACTGAGAAGACAGCTAACTCGATGTATTCTGCCTGGCTTAAATTCCTAAATTTAAACTAGACAAGGGCCAGGGTAACATCCGCCCGGAAACAGGACTGGGCAGTAATATTGTCAATTTAACTGGCTCCCCATTATGTGAAGCAGAGCAGTCACTGCTCAATTTTGGTCTTACATTTGTCCCAACACCAAAACCTAAAACAGGTTTGGATGCTCGTTTAGATAATGGCTGTATGGAAACATCTGAATTTAGTCACCGTATTAAGTTAGCATACTTCTTTCGTAACTCTAATAGTAACATTCCACCATTCATTGAAAAAACTGGCTGGGCACCAAACGTAAAAATCCTGGACCCAGCGATCGGTGAAAGCATAGAACTCTTTTCAGAACGTGTTAAAAATTCTACATTCCCTAATGATCAACCAAATTTACCCTATGAGGAACGCCAGGCCTTAATTGAATTGTCTAAAAACAGCGAAATTGTCATCAAACCTGCAGATAAAGGGTCAGCGACTGTAATAATGCTTAAAGATAACTATAAACGTGAAGCACAACGACAACTTAGTAACCCAAAGCATTACCAGAAACTAAGCAAACCACTTTGGCAAAATAATTGCAGCAAATTTAATGAGATTCTTCAAAAATTGCTCGATAGCAAGAAGATCACCGAAAAGCAACATAAGTATCTCTTTGCTAAACTTGAGTCAAAACCACGGACTTTCTATCTTTTGCCAAAAATTCATAAACCCATAGATTCGTGGTTGGACCCAATGTCACCGCCCGGGCGACCTATAATCTCTGATTGTGGCTCAGAATCCTACAGAATCAGTGAATACATCGATTACCATCTACAGCCAATAGCAAATAGACACCCCAGCTTCTTGAAAAACACAGAAGACTTCTTATCACAGGTCTCTGAGACCTGGATACCTCCAAATTCATTCTTGGTCACGCTTGACATCGATGCTATGTATACAAACATTGACATCGAGAAGGGTATAAATTCTATCCGTAGAGCATTCGTGAACTACCCAGACACCAACAGGCCAGACAGAGAAGTAATAGCTCTATTAGAGCTGAGTCTGAAAGGCAATGATTTTGAATTCGAT